>JANHFL010002870.1:52533-76250 GCA_032468155.1 Oxyrhabdium leporinum | reverse complement strand
TTATTATTATTATTATTATTATTATTATTATTATTATTATTATTATTATTATTATTATTATTATTATTATTATTCTGTTGCTTTGCATGTACATTGAGAGCTTCTGCACCTAAGACAAATTTCTTGTGTGTCTCATCACACTTGGTCAATAAAGTATTCTATTCCAATAAAATATTCAATTAAAAATTTAAAAATATATGTTTATAAGAAACTGAAATTTATCTCTTTAGGTGTAGCACACATGTTAAAATATAACAATTTAAGCCTGTATTACTTAATTTTTACTTATTTCAGTGCTTAATTAATTTGAATTCAAATAGATGAGTTTCATTAATATCATTCACTATAATTGTGTTTAATTTACATTCAGTATTGCCTATTGGTAATATGGTAATTTCATAGCTCCAACTTTGGTATATTTTTATAGTAAAGACTTAAATTATATAGGTACATGGTTACATTATGAACACTTGTCTTTTAAACAGAAAACACATTAATAAAGTAGTAATGATTAATAGAATAATTAGAAATGAAATACATTAAAGACTGCTTTACTTTGAGAAAATATTTATATTAATTTTTAAATAAAGATCCAATGAGAAACCAAGATGAAGATAATGAAAAATCCATGAAACATAATAAGAATGTTAAAGTTAGTTGTAAAAGAGAAGCTATAAAGCAGTTGAAATTTCTCCAGAGAGAAAGATTTTTTTCAGATGCCACTTCTTACAGTAATTATTTTGTAACATGCAAATTAACTGGCTTTCCATATTATTATATTTTAATCACACATAGGTAATAAGAAATAATGCTGCAAATGGGTTTTAGTTCCATTTTAATGATTAGAAGAAGAAAAATTAACATATCTAAATGATGTCAAACTGACTTTATCTAGAAAAGTTTTCTTAAGACAATTTATAGTCAAGCTAACATTAGTTCAAGACAGAAATGGATTAAACAGTAGGTGTATATGTGCCCTAAATTAGTCTATAGTCTTTTGCCTTGTCTTTTTAAAGTTTCTTTTCTTATGAAAAATTATGAATGTTAACTTATACAGAAAGCATAAATAAAAATCTGCCTCAAATGTGATCAGATTCAGTCTATTATTAAAAGAAAATTCACTAAGGCAAACACATGAACATCCTTTAATATCAGGTTCCCCCCTCCTGGGTAATTCATTTGCAGAACATTCATCATCTTAAATCATCTTGCTATCTTGAACTGTCTGGCAAAAGTTGATTTCTTGAAACATTTTCTCCCCAAGCCCTAATTAGACAACATCTTGACTTACATATGTGTTCACAGCCTGTCGCCCTCTTTTGCACCACTATGAAATTTATGGACCTCTGTTGGGAACAAATATCAAAACAGCAGCACCTCTGACACAGATTCTTTGAAAAGAGGAAATTCTGGGAACATTTTTTTAAAATTTCCCCCCACCTCACTCCTTGTTCCACTTTTTCTCCTGTTCAACTGGCCTCCTACACAGTAATTCCTTTAATATGCAGAAATTAATCATAATACCCAGAAGCAAAACAAAACTATAACACACATCACATTTCTGCTGAAGGAGAACTTTCAGGATGTTAACCCCTTGTCTTATACTAGTTTTATAAGCAATACTGTAACATAATTTGTACCCCTGTACTGCTTTCTCCTTGGTAGGGGTGAAGCTGATGATGTTGAAAGTAACAGAACATTGGTTACAGACTGTGAAATTAGCCAGTAGGAGTAGGTGGACTACATTTTAGTTTCTTTCCTGATGAAGAATTTGAAGTAGTCATGCAGAACTATAACAGCTGTGGTAACTTCTTTCAATTCCTTTGCTTTAACAATGAAGCTTAAACAGAGGGTATTCAGTGGTACTGCCTTTTTCATATCTGAAAAGATCTTTGTTTAGCCTCTATTTTTAAGCAAGATAACCCAATTTTATTTACAGTGGCATCTAGATTTGCAACATGGTTCTTGACTTCAAAATGTGCCACACTTGTGATTAGTACATCTGAATAATTTTCTTCTTGACTTCAAAATGTGCCATGCCAGGTGATTAATAAATCTGAATCATTTCCCCTGGAAATATTTTGGGATATTTAAAATTCATTTCTGGCAAATTTAATTTAAAATTTAATTTATATTTTTCTTTTCTTTTTTAAAAGAATATCTTTGCCTGAAATATGTGTGAGGATAGATCCTTCCGAAACTAAGTTGGTACTTAGTTCTACCTATTCCATCAAATGAAAAACAAAAAAACAAAAAAACCTAGAAATACAAAACGGGAACATACATTTGGAAACTGGATTTCTTTTATGACTGTGACTGTGTATATCTTTATTAATATTTCCCCGCCCCTTCTGTGCCTTCCATCAACGTTTCAACCTGATGGAATGCATTCATATCTCCTCCTATCCTCCTAAATATTTTCTACTCTTTACTTGTACCTCTCTATTCATCTCACCTTTAACATGAAATCAATCACCAATTACAGAAATCTTTTCTAGAAAACATTCCCGTTGAGAAATGATCACTAGATAGTTGAATCTAAATATTCAAAGTAATGAAGATGCAAAGGAGATGCTTGCTTTTAGCAATGTGGCTGCAAAAATACAAATCACTGCCAGATGGCAGCAAAGGATTAGAGTGTTATATATCCCTTTGCTATCATTTAGTGGTTTTAGGGACTTTGGCAGTCCAGGTTTGGTATCTGTTTTTATAAGGTTGCATTGGTAGAATGTTTAGAATGTTATCAAAACCAGAGAGAACCAAGACTTTGGAGGAAACGGTAGTTTTTCTAGGTCCCATACAAAGTTGGCTGTTCCATTTAAAGCATGATCCGGTATTTGAAAAAAACAGATTCTATTCTGAAAAGGTCTCATTCTATTTGAGACAAAGAAACTAATATATACTGTAATTCCAAGAGTTATTTTAGCATTGTAACTAAAACATTTAGCATGTAACTAAAAATATGCTATTTGTATATTTCAATGTTGCTCAACTAGTATTGGTTTTCAGTATATGATCATGGGTGTCAAATTTGTGGTGCCACATTGTCATCACGTGACGTACTGCAATATTTTTTCCCTTAACAGAGCTGAGTGGGTGTGGCCTGCCCTTGACGCATGTGGCCTGTGGTCCGCTAGCTTGACACCTCTGGATTAAATCATTTTAGGATTTAAACCTGATAACTTCAGTGGAAATGACTTAAAAGTATATTTTCATCACTGTAGGAGAATTCCATTGAAAGGAACTGGAATGGATTTTTGTGGTCTCCCATAGTAATCTCTTAGTTTAGTAATCTCTTAGTAATCTCTTAGTTCAGCTTTTAAAAAGCAATATTGATATACATTCCATTATACATAGGTGCAGGTTCCTTACCATTCTTTTTGTTAAAGTGTTCCTGAAATTTGGATTATATGCATTTTCTTAGAATAAGAGATTAATTTTATCAAATGAAATTTATTCCATTTTTGTTTCACTTGTTTCACTTGATGAAGCAAATAAATCTGTAGCTTCGGTGAATATGTAAAGAAAATACATTGTGAAATGCTGTTATTTTTATAATCCCAAGTCATACAAACTCTCAAATTCATTTCTACATAAATTTATTAGCTGAACAGATCATTGACTGAAAATATAAAGTGTTAATGATGCTTGTGTTAAGACACCAGTTCCATTATACACTATTCATGGTACATGGTATTCCGTATAGATAATTATTATTCTGTTAATTCTTTTATTTTGCATGTAAAATTATATGAATAGCATAGATAGTTTGGCTTAATGGCTTCAAAATGGAAATATCAGAAAAGTAAAAATGGATGAATCTTTTCCATCCTGAAAATTTTATAGTACTCATTCCTAGGTATGTCATGTCCCATTTCCAAATGAAGATGTGATAGTAAAGTACTTTTATTTTCTATTTCACTAATTACTCACTTTGTATTTCTGGCTCTCCTAAATGAACATCTTTTGTTCAGTTATCCTTATCAGACTATTTAATCAAAATAGAGAAATAGCATTCACTGATTAGGACTGCTCACAATGTGCTACAATTCCAATATGTTTTATGTTATTATAAACATGTTACTTGGTATGGATCGTCTGGGCCTCATTGGGCAATTCACAGAATTATTTTACTATTTTTTGACAAGAAAAAGGCATCAGAGTTTTCATACAGTGGTGGAAAATATAATGTTTATTTTTCACCCACCCTAATGTGTTATTGTTACTACAGGCTTCCTGATTTTGTTTCATAGGAGGGAATTGTGATGCAAATTATGAGAAGAGTTTTCAAATGTTTCATTATTAAATTTGGGAAAATAGTCAGCAGAAAGCAAGAATGGTTTGGGCCTAGATGTTATAATCACAATAAATTATTTTATGCAGAAAAACTGGATTCTTTGTTTTTAAGAAAAAAGGATCAATCACTTTGGAAAATTAGCTGAAGAGCCACTATTCAAGAATAATGAAACTATCCAACTGATTGTAGTTCTGTGTAGTTTATAAACTTCTACAAAAATTTTCTGCTTTTGTCATAATTTACATGTAAAAGATGTGGGACTGTAATAAAGATGTGACAATGCTTTGGTTATTCTGTCCTTCCCACCCTTCTTATCAGTTCTTTTGCACATCATGGAATCTGAATTGATAAAACTTTCTATAAAAAAGAATGTCAGGAACATAATTGCTCAATTGGATTTCCTTCTGAAACCGAAGAAAAGTTCTAATTAGATTTCTGTTTCACAGATGATTGTTTCTGATCCTGAAAATACCTAACATTAGAAATCTAAAAGTAGAAGATTGGGATTGTCTAAACCAGGTGTGTCAAACTCGTCACAGCATCATCACATGACATATTGTGACTTTTCCCCCTTTGCTAAACTGGGCTTGGGCGTGGCCAGTGCATGATGCATCTGGCCTGCAGGCTGAAGTCTGACACCCCTGGTCTAAACCTTTACCTACAGTAGAGCAAGTTGAACTTGTTTATTTTAATCATGTCCACATTGGCAAATCCATTTCTAGGGTAGAAAAACAATTTCAAGGAAAGCTAGAAATTTTCTGTGTTATGAAGCTCTGTTTCCCACCTCATTTTAGTGAAACTGTATCCCTTTTCAAGAGGTCTTCTACTCTAATGTCCAACACATGTTATTGTTTGCTAGGTACCATTAGTCTTGTGTCTAAGGTTAAAGTGACACCTGGAAAGGGAATACACGATTATCTCTCTTTTCCATTGCCTTATTAAACATATATGCATATTCTCAGTGCCAAGGGAAATCTATGTGGCCCTAGGTATAGACATACTGCTCTATCTTTTAAAATATTGCATTAAATGCGGATAGTAGGACTGGTTCATAGCCTTGTAGATGATTCTTGATTGTGTGAAGCCTGTCATGCATACAGCTGGTATTTGTAAAGGCTCTCATTGTCCAATGACATGCTGTGTCACATACAGAGTCACATTTCTCCTTTTTGACTATTTAATATTTATTAAACTTACATGTTGCCACAGTATAATGACTCTCAGCAGTTTGCATAGTATACAATATAACAAGAACTGAAGTATCCACAGCATGATTAAAAAACCCCAAAAGACAGAAAAGAGAGTCAAGAACAAATAAAAACTGGTGCAATGTCTTCCAAAATAATTTTGCTTTCAGTTATTACCTTAAATCCATCAGGGAGGAGTGCTCCATTCTAGAGCATTGAAACAGTCATAGAAAAGCAGCACTTTTAGCTTTGCCACACTTCTTCTTCCAGAAACCTATAGATGATTAGAAACAGCTGCTTCTGAATAGATCAGTGTTTCTCAACCTTGGCAACTTTAAGCTGTGTGGACTTCAACTCCCAGAATTCCCCATTCAGCATGCATTGCTGAGAAGATGGATACACTTCTGGCTGGAACAGGTGAACCTGCAATTATTCAACTAACATATCGTAGACTAACATTGGCACATTAAATTGCATCAGAACCAAATCAATGTTATATGGGCCCAGAATAAGAGTAACCTATACCAAAATTCATACATTCATTCATTCATACACACACACACACATTCCTCTATATTATATATTACTGGTATATTAAATAGAGGCATTTGCAGGTAATGAAAAGCCAGACATGGTGAATTCCTGGAAGACAGATTCCATTGGCCAGAGGTGATAGAAATTTGAATCTAAACCATCAAAAGAGACTCAAATTCCACTTTCCATTATCTGAATGGCTGTTCTTTTTTACTGAAATAGATTCAATGTTATTGATTTATTAAAAGCATGTGTATATCTCATTGCCCACTTTTGGTGAAAATAAATATTGCTAGTTCCCCAATTCAAAGCAATATGTTTTCAAATAAGGATTCTTAGGTGAGCTACATAGTTTTATTCAGCATTTTGTTTACAATTTAAGTCAAAATTGATTTGAAATATAGTAAAAATCTACTGAAATATTTAATCACTTTTCTTTTTGTTTCCTTTTTTAAAATAATACCCTTGTGAAGCTTGTGACATAGCAGTAGAGCAACTAATAAAAAGAAAGTAGACAGATAATCAATAAACTATTTCCACAAAAAGAAGAAACTTCTTTTGTAATTGGCTATAATTATTTCTTTAAATTTGAATCTGCTTAATTCACTCAACTTAATATAAGGTACATTTTTAAATCTTCCTGAGTAGTATATAAGGTAATATATCCTATATTTTATTTATCTCCAAAGACAATAATTCCTGAGCATTGTTCTCAATTTGTACTTCAAATACTAAACAGTAAAGTTCCAATCATGGCAATCTCAGCTCTCTTTTCCTGCAGACCAGAAATAACTCAATAGTTTCTGCATAGAAGCTTTCCAGTTGCAATATGTGAAAAAAAAATATTCTTCATCTGCTTGGACAAAAGTACTAGACAAAAACACAGTATTTATTTATTAATTAAAAACAGTGTATCACATATTTTATACATCCCTTCAGGAACAAGAAGGCCTTTAGGTATAATTAGACTATTATAAAAATAACAGAATTTTCACAAATGGATGTTTGGGTAAAGAAAGTCTGCATTTGTGATTGCATTTAGCATGGTCTTATCTCTCACCTGAAAAGGACAGCTGTTTAACATACTGTAAATAAAAAATATGAAAGTGGTTTGAGACTTTTGTTATAGTGGATTATGACCATGATCAGCATCATACATAATTAATAAACCCAGAAAAATATATTTGCAATTTTTCAGGAAGGTGTTTTAGACTAGGGCTGTCAAATGAGATTTCATTGAGAGCCGCATCAGGGTTGTGTTTGACCTCAGGGTGCCAGGGAGTGCGTGTCCAGGTGGGCATATCCACAGTGGGAAACTCGATGTCACTTGTGCCTGGGGCACCTGTGTTGTCCCGGGTGGCCCCCCTAGGCTCCTTTTTGGCTGGGATGGCTCCTTTCGCTGGCAGAAGCACCACGGGCTGGTCCTTCGCTGTTTCAGGGTGGTCCCACAGTCCAGATCTAAGCACCGTGTGGGCTGGATTCGACCCGTGGGCCTTGAGTTTGACACCCCTGTTTTAGACATTCTAGTCAGCTCCTAGTTTGATGCTGAGAAATCCAGGCTAAAGTTTCTTGAACAAAACTTTGTCTCTGGGAGAATTCATAGATACCATAGTATGTCTCTGCAAAGTCATTATACTAACTTTACATTATATGCTTCCAGTAAAACGTACTGTATTGATTGTTACCTTTAAATGCAGACATATATGCATAGCTGTCATGGCATTTTGTTTGGAGTTAGCAACATTACATAAAATGCAGAAAAAGTGTAAGAATTAATAATTAAAAATATACCATAGTTGACTGCTTGCAATTTTACTGGCAAGATTTCAGAAGTGATTTGCTATTGCCTTCCTCCTAGGGCTGAGATAGAGTGAGTGGCTGAACTTCAAACTGTTGGCTTTTTGCCTAAGGGGAAACTAAAACTTACAGTCTTTTAGTTTCCAAACTAACAAAGACCAGCCCACCAACACTGACAGGCAAGCCACTATAATATACACTGAGAGCAAGCCCACTCCTTACTAGCCCTGTTGTTAACATGTAGTTTACGTAATAAAATGTCTGCAAAAAACAACCAAGCTCAGACAGCACCAAAGACTCTTCATTTCAACTCTGAGCTACAAAAATTCTCCTTCATTAGTTCACATTAATCGTGGAATCATTCTTCTTGACCCTCTCTTCTGGATTTATCCACTGCCACCACACACATCTTAAATACAAATTCCACTGCATTCAACCTACTTTTATATCCAGTTCTCACTTCCATATAAAAGATAATTTAAAATTTTCCCCTATGCATGATTTTAATTCTTTCAACATATGTTCATTTTGGGCCAAGCTACATACCATCATTTGTACATGTAAAAAATCTTTCCATTTTACCATATTTTGCAAGTACTACTTTGGTATTCTACCAAAGTACAAAAATCTAATTTGAGCTTATTTCCCCCCCGCCTTATGTATGTTGTAATTCTTTACTCCATTTTTCTTCTTAAGTATGAATACTTGATGTTTGAGACATTAATTTTTTCATTCATAATCCTTGCTACATAATACAGTTTATTTTCCATTCAAATTTCATTGTAAATAATTGGGTTTTTAATCAAAATCATCTACATATACACATTGTTAAATCTTAGTACAATATCTCTAAAGTTATCATAAATGTTGCCTATATATTTATCTATAAATATATTGAACAATCTATGGGACGTAATAACAACACAGTTATCTTACTTCTTGATTAGAGTTAAACCATTCCCTAAGCATTCTATTTATTCTTATGTATGCTTTATTTCCATTTTATATAATAATCTTTAGACACTAATTGTCCACTCCATATTTATAGAAAATATTCCATAATTCAACTCTATTCACTATTATACACACTGACTTGCTGAAGAGCAGAAATCTGGTCTGTACAGCAAACTAAAATCTCTTATCTTTGCAAACCAACATACTTTCCCTTCATTTAAGAGGTATCTTCAGGTTATTTTGTATTTGAGAGAACACCTTTTTGGTAAGATCTTTTCTGTTCACCAAAACATCTAAAAAAATGTTTATAGCTGCTTCAGGTTTTTCTCATGACTACTTGTGGTTGAGCATTTTTGTAACTTTCTCTCTTCCTTCAAAAGTTGAAGCCCTAAAATATAACCTTTTTTGTTGCTGTTAGTTTTAATTGCTCTGTTATTCTATTCATTTGTAATTGGTGTCTTTATTTCAGAAATCTAGTTTTATTTATTTTTTTATTTAATTATAAGCTACTCAGAAAATACAGTGGTCAGGACCATACAATTAATAAAATAAAGATTAATTAATGACTGAAAATCTCTAGCAAACTCTTCCAACATATCGTATCATTTGCATGTTACACATTACTCTTATTAAAATAGAATTTAAAAATGGTTAACTTTTCATATTAATGTTCTTTTGTTGGAATGGAGTAATGGTTTAGCTAATAAGCATTATAAATATTTCCAGCTTGTAACCAGGGGCTGGTAATGTTGATTACAGAAAATGACATGAGCGTAAAGAAAGAGGGAAATGGAACATCCTATAATTTCTGAAGTATTATCAAAATACATTCAGCTAAGATTGGTTCAGAAAAAATAAGTGAAACAAAAATGTTTATGCACTCAGAATATGCTATTAAAACAGCATCAAACTCAGTGCTTTCTGGAGTGCTAATGAGCCCCAAATTTAACAACAAATCTTAGCATAATAAGCTTATTTGCATAATCCAGTTTGTTCCTTGCAATTATAGATAGCAAAGGCTTGTGTCCATAAGAGGATAAGAGATTTATTTTATTCTATCCTCCCCTTCCAAAGAAAGAAAGAGAAAGGGAGGGAGATGGAGAAAGAGAGAGAGAAAGAGAAAGAGGGAGGGAAGGAGGAGGAGGAATATCTGGGAAATAGTTCTACACGAATAAAAGCCTAAGGGATTAAAAAAAAGCAAGAATGATGAAGACTAGCTGCCAATTTGGCGATAGAAATCTGAGGAAGTATAAATAAATAAAGCTTAAGTTAACATAGAAGCAGAATGTTCAGAATTTAAGATTTCAGCTACTGTTTGTCAACACTGACAAAACTTTCTGAACATATGAAATGAGTCCATAATTGAGAAAACATAGATTGGTTGCATAGGGGACTTTTTTAGGTCACTCTTCAAAGAGGAAGCTAGGTGTTGTAATTCCAAAAGGGAGGCAGTCAGGAGAAAGAAGGCCTTAATTACATGCAGTGAATATCATTATTCATTTTATTATACATCTTTTTCCTTCAGGCACATTAATATTTCTATTTTGTGTAGAATATTTGGAATATCTTGGGAGGTTCTTTGAGGGCTGCGTGTAGATTGTGCTCCCCTACTGTAAATATATTTTCCAGCAACAAGCAATTACTGTATTGCACTATTCATAGATTGTGAATATAGTTATTTTGTTATCTTTCATTTGTTGAACAATGTAATAATTTAAAACATCTAGAGAAGGAGAGGAAAGTAGATTATGATTAGTCAAGGGCTATCATGTAAAAGAATATTTCATTTCAATACAATAAATACAATATTGCATTTTAAACCAACTGATAAAGAAGAGAGAAGGAAAAGTTGTTTTATAGGAATTAATATTTTTCTACCTCTTCTATAGCTTTCCTGTGAGAACAGCAAGTTAAGTAAAAACAAAAACTAAGCTTCAGGTAGTTCTGCTTTTGTTTAATATTTATGAATGTCCTATTTTGTTCCAGATAGGAACATTTTAAACATGGCAGTAGAAATAGCAGGTATATTTGTAAGGTTCCTTAAACAATAAATTGCCAAATGTTTAGCATGGTCTCTCAGCATGATATATTCATTTGAGATAAAAAACATAACTTTTTCTATACAGAGTGTTTAAGGATACATACCCACCCACCCAAGTGGTATTAAGAAACCTAAGAAATGTCACAGAAGATTAGTAATGGGAAAAAAATGAAAAGGAGGTATGTTCAGGCATCAGATGAAAATATAGAGCTCACATGCTTTGTGTCATTATGCATACCATTTGTGCACTCTTGTATGTGTCTATGTTCAGAGGTATCACTTCAGAATACAACTATTGGTCTTTATATTTTTGTATCTTACTTCTTCAAAATGAAATTTTTACTTCCATAGAATATTACAGGCAGTACGAAAATTTTGATCTTTAATGTTGATAACTCTCCTAGTTCTGAACATTTGTTTATTTATATTAATATTTTCTAGATTTATATAATTGTCCATCTCAAGCATATGACTCTGGACACATTATTCTGTTCAATCCAAAAAATTCCAGGTGAAGTGGACTTTGAAAGATATTCATTGTACATATGTGGTGATGATTTTGTTATGAACTGTTAACCTTCCTTTTTAACTTTTTTAAACCAACTGGCACTTGTGTATTTTCTAGTGTAGGTAGATAGGTAGATAAGTGCTCATGCAAGTATCCTTGGAATGTATACATGAAACACACAAACACACACACACACACAGAGAGAGAGAGGATTGGTACACTTGTTTTAAGCAAGTAACATGCAAATGTTCAAATACTTGGCTAAAACAAAGGAAAAAATGGGAATTTCTTTGATCAAATTTGAAATTTTGGTGGGATTTTCTCATTTGTGTTTTTGAGCATGTGTCTTTTCTCCTATCATGTTCACTATACTGCTGGTATGATCCCTCATTGCAATTCATACACCTGTCATTTCTGAGTGTCACTAGTTCCTGCCATGCTGATTAAAAAGCAAACAAAAAGTGAGAAAAAAAAGATGTATGGGGGAAAGAATAGCTGCATAAATAAAAAATTACAGACTCTCGCATTTGAGAAAGCAGCTTATGTTTTAAACACCAGCTTTTATTTTATGGCTTAAACAAATACATGGGGTGCTTTTTTTTATTATCACTAGCTTTTTGGGGGAGAGGAGGTAGGGAGGACAAGAAGGGAAAGGAAGAGAGACAACTAATGGCTTGCATTTAGCGATTAAGTGGTTAATGACTTAATAAACTTTTTTAAAAAACCTCTTTTGTTGCATCGCTTGAATTGAAGGGGGGAAAAAACCTCAAAGGCCTGATTTTCTGTGTACCTCAGTCCAATATTGCTACCTGCTGGGTTATGAATACAATCTCTAAATAAATTGCAAGTGGCCATGGGCAAAAGGAAGAGTTTCTCTTTGATCTTGCTAGAGAGAATGAAGTCAAATGTTCAATCAATCAATCAAATTCATAACTTCTAGCTACAATTGGCCCACAACAGCATATTATTTATTTTTAAAATCTTATATTTCATTATTGCAAAACACAAGAGCTCTCATGGAGGGGAGGGGGATGGACTAAATTATTGATAACCCTTATATGTGACTGAGTTTCTTGTTTCTGACATGCTTGTCACTAACTATTGTCAGAAAGAATTTACTAAGATGTTGCTCTGGAAAATTTGGCAGCAAATGTGTGTTGTGCCAAATTTAAACTGGGCAGAGTTACTTTGCTGTAATGGTCTCTTTCTTGCAGAATTCCTAGTTGGTAAAAAAGACAGCTGAAGGCTGAAAAGCTTTAGAGCATGAAGAAAAAATCCACAATATCATGAAAAAAGGTACTGCACTCCCTTCTCCAACACTATCTTTATTTTATTGATTGGAAAGTGATTAACTTGTGCTTAAAATCTGTGAACCTAGAAGACTAGCAAACAATTAACTGATTTCTATCTTTCTAGCAAAAGTTATTGCTAATTTGTAGAGGAATTATGAAACTGAGAAAAATAAAGACAATTAACTAGCAGAAATATTTCTTGGGCATCTTTTTACAGTAGTATCTGTCAAAAAAGGGGAAAATAACTGCAAAGGATGTGGAGTGCAGGGCAGGAAGGGGAAAGAAACACTTAAGCTATGAAGTCAGAAGACTCACCTTAGGCATGTTGCAGAAAAAAATGGGTTTCTATAGATCACAGTGGGTTTATATACTTTTGATTAAAACATAGCATTGCTAATGAAGGTAATTTTTCTATATTATTATTAATATATTATTAAATATTTAATGTTTTATTTATTTATTTTTATTTTATTAGTATATTACTATATTTTATTATTATATTACTATAAAGTGAGTCTGAGTGGTTTACAGATTATAAAAAGACAAGTATAATTCAGTTACAGGCAATTTATATTTTATGCTACATCCAGAGAAAGGATTCTAGATCAGAAGTAGAGCATTAGAATAGAATAGAATAGAATAGAATAGAATAGAATAGAATAACAGAGTTGAAAGGGACCTTGAAAATCTTCTAGTCCAATCCCCTGGTCAGGCAGGAAACCCTTTACCATTTAAGACAAATAGTTGTCCAATCTCTTCTTAAAAACTTCCAGTGTAGGAACATTCACAACTTCTGGAGGCAAGTTGTTCCACTGATTAATTGTTCTGTCAGGAAATTTCTTTTTAGTTCTAGGTTGCTTCTCTCCCTGATTAGTTTCCATCCATTGCTTGTTGACTTGCCCTTAGGTGCCTTGGAAAATAGCTTGACTCCCTCTTCTTTGTGCCAACCCCAGAGATATTAAAACACTACTAGTCCTACCACCGGTTGTCACCCCACTCCTTTTTTTCATTAAACTAAATATACCCAATTCCAGCAAGCATTGTTTATGTTTAAGCCTCCAGCGCCCTAATAATCTTTGCTGATTTGACTTCCTTCAAGGGTGCATAGATGTGAAACAATATGTGCACAAGTATGTTGGAATTAAGTTACAGAAGTTCATTATTGCACTCACATAATAATTCTGATATTTTCCAGAGGCATCTAATGGACTTTATGCAAACAGGAATAACTAAATAGAACCTTGATAAAATCAGGCAGAAATTATTGAATATTTTAAGTGGTTTATCACAAATCTATGAATTCTGCAAATACATTCACTGAATGAAGTTGTTTATTTATTAAACTTTATAAACTTCTTCAATGTCTTTTTATTCCATTTCAAATGAAAATTAAATTATATAACTTCCAAAAAGGAGGAAGATAGCTCACATTCAAATTGCCAGCCTATAATCTAGCTGGTTCAGCAATCATAATTTTGCATCTAGAACTTTATTCATTTAATTTGCAAATTTAAGCCATCTGGAGTTTGTTGTATGAGGAAATGTACAAGTTATAAAATAAACAAACATGCATGCTAGGAAAAAAAGCTACATTTCTTCAGGTTTTTGCTTAAAGACATTGGAGCAGAAAAAAGGGAAAAATTGGCCATCTTAAACTACATTTAGGTTTTGAAAAAAAAGACGGGGTAATTTTTTTCAGTAAGTAAATTAAATATACAATGGAATGGAAGTAACAAATTCTAGGCACTCTAGCTGTTATGAAGTTTTCTTTGAAAAATTGACCAGCTGATTTTTAAGATGCACTTTTCTTCCGCTCTTCTCTTTTAACACACATTCAAGCCCTTGCCACTGAATTTGGTCAACTGTTCACTAGTGACAGTGATTGTGCAACTTGACGAAGTGAATATTTTATAACTATGATAAAGAAGAATGAATTCATTAAAAGATAACAGACACATGCCATATTTTTTGCACTATAAGACACTCCAGACCATAAGACGCACCTAGCTTTTGGGAAGGAAAACAAGAAAAAAAAATCTGCATCTGCCTCACAGCTGTATTCATCTGGCTAGCATCCTTGCAGCAAACAGCAAACAGCCTGGTCAGCTTCAGCATGTTATCACAGCCTGATTTAGCACGAGCAGCTGATTGGTGAAATATGGATCCACCTCCCAAAATACCGCTGATCAGCTGTTCCAGGCTGCGGGGATCACCGCTGCCAATTGCCACTGTTGCCACTGATCGCCGCCGCCTATCACCGCCTCCATCGCCCCATTTTTGGCCTCCACATGTCCCATTTTCAGCCTCCACTCATCCCGTTCCAGGCAGTGGGGATTACCTTCTCCTCCTATCACCATTGCTGATCGCCGTTGCCGTTTGCCACCACTGCCTATTGCCACCACTGTTATTCAGCAGTGGCAAACAGTGGCAGCGATTGGCGATGGCGATTGGTGGTGGCGATAGACCACCTGGAACGGGCTGAAAAGGGGACATGTGGAGGCCGAAAACAAGATATGCAGAGGCCAAAAACAGGCCACACAAAGCCTGAAAATGGGGCACACAGAGGCTAAAAATGGGGTGCGTGGAGGCGGCAATCCTTGCCAATCAGCTGATCATGCTAAATCAGGCTGCGATAACATGCTGAAGCTGACCAGGCTGTTTGCTGTTTGCTGTTTGCTGCAAGGACGTTAGCCAGATGAATACCACTGGGAGGCAGAGGCTGAAAGATGGGACCCGGTGGGCGGGTAGCGGAGCTTTGGCAACATTCACTCTATAAGACGCACAGACATTTCCACCCAATTTTTTTGGGGGAAAAGTGTGTCTTATAGTGCGAAAAATGCAATAATTTCCCTTTTATTAATTTCTCTACCTACTAGTTTAAAAAGCAACTGTAATCTTTAGCACATTACGAATTTTTGTGGGTTACAAGATCTATGGAAATATGTTTTTCTGCCTACATTTTCACTCTCATATCATTTCTCAAATCACTCATGTGGCTGTCACAAAAGGGTTGGACAAGCACTTAGCCCAAGAGCATTAGTTTGGGCAGAGGAAGACACTGGAGGACAGGGGAGGACCTAGAATTCTGTGGTCTGTGAGGCTTGAAAAAGTCAGACACAATCCAGGAAGACAGCTTTGCTGGAATCTTTTATTTCAGAACTTTTATAACCTGATGATTGTGGTCTAAAATGCTTTTCACAGTGCTGATTTAATAGACTATCATTGTAAATGTTAATCTGTCCAATCTGTTTTCCTGTTCCAGGAGTTGCATAATCCAAATATTTTATTAGATGTTCAAGTACCTCTCTCGTTTCCAAGATTAGGATTACGGTTATTATTTTATTTTATTTTATTGTTTTATTTTGTTTATTTTGTTTATTTTTTATTATTATTTATAAATTTTATTTTACATCCATCTTGTGGTTCAAAGAGATTGTAAGACTAGCAGAATCTTAAGTATTCTATTACTTGTGTCTGTTACAGCTAGTTCTAGCCACACTAGAGACATATTTTAACTTATATTACCCTGTTAGTGACTTTAGTGTCAGTGACACACTCAGCAGTCCTTATTACCTCTATACATAAGGAAAGTGTAAAGACGATAGCAATATGCCATCAGAAATGACCATATTACTCAGTAGATTAATTGAAATTCTGTTTAATCATTTCCTTCCACATTTAATCAGATAGAGCTGCTTTGGCTTATTCTGTCTATATATTTGATTATTGACAGTGCTAAACATGGTTACTGCAATCTTGAGAAAATTGCCTATTTGCTATACTTAGTTACAGAAAAGATTCTTGCAAAAATTCTAGAGTTCATAAGCAATGGCCTGAATGGATATTGGTAATATCCATAATGCTGAGTTAGATTTTATTTTATTTTAAGAATATAAGTATGAATATTTTGGATGCAGTGAAATCATATTAAGCTATTCAGTTTTTACAATTAATTTAAACAGCTTTACGAAATATAAAAATGACAACTTAGTTAAAATTAAATATAATTATAGTAAATATAATTTATATAATAAATATAACTCAACAATTGTTATTTTAAAAAATACATTTTTGCTTGTTACATTCAATTCCACAGCAAATACTGTCCAGAAATCATGATAAAATTGTTCTGTTCATTTTAGTTTTGTTGAACTACTTTATTATTCATTTTAAAAGGATATTACTGAGTGGGAATATGCAGAAGGCATATTTTAAAAAGAAAGGTTAAAACACTGGAATCCTTCAACTTAGTACAAAGACAAGGGAATCAAAAAGAAAGAGATGCATAAAATTGTTAATAATTTGTTGAAGGTATATAGGTCACACTTTTTCTCTTTTTCCATAATGTCGCGATTAGTCTATGTACTGGAAAGAATAATTGTTTACAGAACACACTATTTTGTAATATGATATCCTGTGTTTTTATTATAAAGTGCCATGGTCTACCAAACAGACTACTGATACACTCCTTCTATCTCCCTAGCTTGATGTGGATCTACATAATTATCTTTAATCATATGTTATTTACTGACTTTATTCCATATTTCTCATGGAAGTATTTATTATTTCAAATATTTAAGAAATCAGTTTCTGTAAAGTAGAGGTGCATGTGATCAACAGCTGCAGGGACCCAATTCCCTGAAATCCTTGTGTAGTTAAAGATTTTCAACTATTAGAGAAAAGAAAATTACTAAGTAAATGACAGAATATTCCATTATTACAGAGTATTGATTTAAAAAATATAAAATCCATCAATCAATCAATTAGTGAACAAATGAATTTAGTATTTAGTGCATGGGTGTCAAACTTGCAACATTATGCTATTGTCATGTGACTTTTTCCCCCTTTGCTAAACCAGGAGTGAATGTGGCCAGTGCATGATGCATCCGGCCCGCAGACAGCGAGTTTGACAGTCCTGACTTAGTATGTCTCCTATCCACGTTTAGTCAGTATGGTTTTTGACTTTAAAAAAGGTTGTGCACTCCTGTTCTTTTATGCCCTTTTTATGTTGTAACAAAGGAAAAAGGAACAATCTCATTAATTAAGTCTAGAATATGTTAATATACTACAAATTTATCCAATAATTGCTTATGTGTCCAACAAACAGTCAATGAAGAAAATAAGAGCATTTAGAATGAAAAAAAAATCCTTAAATTTAACCTGGCATTAAATGAAATTCATGACAGAATATGACTGATTTTGCTTTTAAAAGATAAATATTATAAATGATACACAGTTGTCATCAAATATTAAAAAAAACAAGTATGTCTTGAATTATCAGTACTTATTGTTTGTTTGTAACAAAGCCTTCGTTTGAATGTGGTGCAGATGTCTTTCACTTTTTTTCTCATGGAAAATTTAAACCAGTTCTGTCTAGTACTGAACATTAAGCCAAAAAAGATCTACTGACACGATGGAACTGAGATACAAAGACAGCTGGAGAAATGAATGCTTTCTTTGACAGGGAGCAATTGCATAGTTTGAGTGTGTAAGTCTGGGGTCTCTCAAAAAATTATAGATGTCTTTATTCCAAAAATTTTCATTCAGTTATTTGGGGCAGACATAAGTCAACAACACATTCAGTTTTCAGTGAATAGATAAATGGTGGTGGTGAAGATACAAAATTAACTATCTCAGCTGACAAATTTGCCTACTTTTCTTAAATAGTCAAAGTCTATAGGCTAGTTCTATAAATAAATCTTCATTGTTAGGCATCATTAAGATGCTGCTTAAGTTTTGGAATGAACATAGACTGTCATCTACCAAATCTACCTTATTACATTGTGCTCAGAGTGGGTTATGTTTATGCTACCTAAAAAGATGTAATACCCAGGGGAAATAAGGAAAAAGCATAAGAAAAGAGAGCATCCACTGTGACAAAAATAATGAGTGGAATAAAAAGTGAAAAAGGACAAATAGTGCAAGAATAACAAAATAGAAGTTTCAGTTCTCGCTGATTCTATATGAAAGTTCAAGCACCAATTGCAATTATTGTAATGCAGTTATTGCTATCAAGATCAGATCTCTATCAAGATCTGATATGATTGTTCTGCTAATATTTTCCTTTATAAATTAATAAAGTCATTTATCAAAATGGCCAACCAAAGAAACAAAAGTAGAAAAATGTGTACCTGTATTCAAATAAAATAAATTATTATAGGATTGAAAACAATAAGAATATATATTACATTGAAATACATAGCAATTATCTGTAGGATGAGTAAAAATAGTTACAAATAAGCTTGATTTCAAGAAAAGATAAAAACCAATCCATTTTTAAAGACAAATAGAAACTAAAATCATTTATCCAGTCTCAAGAACTCACAATTAGGTATTTGTGTGTGCGTGTGTGTGTAAATGGGTAAATAAAAGAAATCAAAAATAAAGTTTTTTAAAGTTTATAAAAATAAAAATAACAGTATTTTAAAAATGTTAATGTAGACATCCAAAACTATATCCTTTCCAAAAACCCGAGGAAGTTTTTTTTTTTTAAATTAAAAGCTCAGCATTTTTTCATTCCTTTCTTTCAGCAGGAGGTCTCCTGATGTTCAGTGAAACATCAGCTTTGCTCACAATATCTCAATCTGCCCCCTTCAATCTCTGTAGGACGTTATTATACATTCTCTGGGTACAAGCATAAGACCTCTAATTTCAAGCCTTTTATTCTCTTTTCTTTCTTTTTCTTTCTTTCCAAAGGGATGTGACTGGATTTCTAAGGCCTGAGATCGCCTGTTTTATTGCCCCTATGCTGAGCACAGTGCGGATCCAAGCTCTCCTCTCATAAGTCACAGCAACACATTGATTTTTGAAAGTCCTCCTTTGTCATTGTGTGCATGCATACTGTGTCCCCACTGAACTTTTCATTCATTACCTGGCGGAGTACTTTTCTGACTGCAGCCGCAGAGCAGTAAAACTTTGCTCCTTTTTCACAGAGGAAGCCAGCTGCTCAAGAGACTTGCAGCCTAGATAGTGGGTGGTCTTTGAGGCCAAGGCGATAGATGGATATTCAACACAGAGCCTTTTGTAAGCCAATATTTCTCTGTTTTTCTTTCTGTTCACTTTATTGCAGGCAGACCTGAATTTTTTCCACAAGACTTTATAGAGGTGTACTGGTGTAACTACTGTAATGACTGGTATAAAAGCATTGCTATTTTATGACCTGAATAAAAAGACCTTAATGGCTATTAGTGATTGTTAGTTCATAACCAAGGAAACTGAAAATGTAAATCATATGTCTAATCCAATCATAAGTCACTATTCTTTAAAAATGTGGAGCATACATGTGGGGCAAAAAATATTTTTATCTTGAAGAAAGATAGAAAGTTAAAAGCAAAACAAAACCAAGGGGTACACATTTTGTAATTTCTGCAAGGGGTTCAGCATGGATGGGAACAAAGTTTTTGGTTTTCTTTTGGAGTGATGTGGGTTTTGTTAGGCTCAAAAACACACACTTGTTAAGCTTAGAGTAAACATTAGTCCTTTGTTTATTAAAAATATCAAAGATTTTCCTATCAAAATTCCTACAGTCCTGCTCTATAATAATCATAATTTCAGTGCAAATTAAGAACACTAGCAATAAAAAGTTTAGGACAGGATTAGTGAGACAATCTCACTGGCCTGTTGCCTAAACCTAAAATCAATATTATTTCCATATTAAGTCACTATGAGATGAGTTTTATTGATGAAGAGTCACATTATATGAATAGAAAAAAGGTTCTTTTGTGTGTATATAGTATTATTGCATCAGGTAATATAGTATTATTGCATCAGGAGTTGATTTCCATTGAAATTCAGCGATCATGTGCCCAAATTCAATGGCACAGTAAAGGGGAGGTAGTCAATATTTTTACATATGGTTTATATATACTTAGTCATATGGTACCCTTCCTATCTATCCTCCTAACTGATGATGCTTTATTTAATGAAAGCCAGTGCAGGTGGTTAAATATAACTCCAAAGTGGGATACATTGCAAGACTGCAAATCATAATTGTTTGACAGAGGAACACTGATGATTTATGGAACTTTAGCTTTTGTTTTTTTAAGGGCTTCACATTTGCAGAGTGGGCAGGAAGCCAGGCAATGCACAGCAAGTAATATAATGAGGTAGTTTCATCATGAAATTTTCATAGCGATCATCTCTCTCTGGCTTAGTTAATAATGCTTTATCAAGCCACACATGAAAAGCTGGTTTCACAATTGCAGTGAAAGTTAAACACATATGACTGCAGCCCTAAAGGAATGAGAATACAACATAGAAAGTTTTGGAATATTCCTATCCTTAGTTTAGATAAATTCTCTGTCCTACTTCCAGGCAGATAAAACAATGGATTTGGTGGAGCCAAAGAAGCTACTTTATAGAATGTCTTCAGAAAATGAAGAAATTCCTCAACGGTTTTCAAGAGCAGTGGTCATCATTAAGAGGGCTTCCTTTTTGTTTGCTATGCTGTCCTCTCTCTTCTTGCAAATGACATCCATCTTGCTGAGATTTGTTTTTGCTTTTTGTACATAGACACATTGTGGGGATACAGTGGTGAACACAAGCGAAAATGGTGGAAAACGTCTGGAAAGAACTCCACAAGGAAGATTTTTTCTTTTCTAGGATAGTTAAAATATTTCTTCAGAAAACTGCCTCCTGAGAAATTCAAATTAAGCTCTATTAATAAGAGAAATAATAATGACTGATCCAAACTATTGAAGCAATCTTTTTTCAGACAATAAGAGCTAGTAGATTGAGAAGGAATTATAATTTATAGTGGGATGATCTGTCCTTTCTATTAGCTGGTGAACTGAAATGCTGTTTTTATTCCCTAGCGTTATCCAAATAATGAATAAACATTATTTCATTGCTATTTGGATTCCAATTGTATCCACCTCACCTTAGTACAAAGCAGAAAACTGTATCTCTTAATCCTTATGTTGATTGTCAGTGTTGACAATCAGTAGAATAATTTGCACAGTTTTTGGCTTTTCCCTTGAGACTCTTTTTGAAGCCCAGGGTGTGGGGCAGATGTGGTAGCTCTCTTTGCTTACACCTTTGATCTGCTTGCCCCTCAGCTATGGACAAGAGAGGGCACTGCAGGCAAGCCAGCTGTCTTTGTTCCCCCACAGCTCTCTTTCTGCTGCCAGCTGACTAGATTGATTCATATTCTTTCTAAGTAACAGAAGTGAGCAGCAGTAATCTCTTTCTTCTCTGTGCCAAACCACCTGTTAGTGCAGTTTTATACTTTCCTCCATTAGTTACCATCAACTAGAGATTCTACCAATTTCCACGTCATTAATAGTAGCTTATCACAATATAAAATTGTTGGTTTCGTTTTTTAAAACATATTAGAACCAATTATTCCTTCAATTTTCAATTCTTAGAAACAGATATGGGTGTAGATTTATTTAATAACAAATGAAAGTCCATTTGATTTGAAGAAAATCAACTCTACATTACAATGTACTTTTCCTTTTTTAAATAATCATTTTTCAACTTTGTTGTTGTTGTCAGTTACGAAGTTGTGTGCGATCCATCGTGACCCCATGGACAATGCTCCTCTAGGTCGCCTTGTCCTCTACCATCCCCCAGAGTCCATTTAAGTTCACACCAACTGCTTCAGTGACTCCATCCAGCCACCTCATTCCCTGTTGTCCCGTTCTTCTTTTGCCATCAATCGTTCCCAGAATTAGGCTCTTCTCCAGTGAGTCCTTCCTTCTCATTAGGTGACCAAAGTATTTGACTTTCATCTTCAGGATCTAGCCTTCTAAAGAGCAGTCAGGGTTGATCTCCTCTAGGACTGACCAGTTTGAGCACCTTGCAGTCCAAGGAACTCGCAGAAGTCTTCTCCAGCACAATAATTCAAAGGCCTCAATTCTTTGGCATTTAGCCTTCCTTATGGTCCAAATTTCACAGCCATACATTGCAACTGGGAAAACCGTAGCCTTGACTATACACACATTTGTTGGCAGGGTGATGTCTGTGCTTTTTAGTATGCTGTCTAGATTTGCCATAGCTTGCCTCCCTAGGAGCAAGCGTCTTTTAATTTCTTGGCTGTAGTGCCCATCTGTGGTGATCTTGAAGCCCAAGAAAATAAAATCTTTCACTACTTCCATTTTTTCCCCAGCTATTTGCCAGGAATTGAGAGGGCCAGATGCCATGATGTTAGTTTTCTTAATGTTGAGTTTCAAGCCAACTTTCTTACTCTACTCCTTCACCCACATGAAGAGGCTCTTTAATTCCTCTTCACTTTCTACCATTAGAGTGGTATCATCTGCATATCTGAGGTTGTTGATATTGCTCCTGGCAATCATAATTCCAACTTGATTTTTCAGCTACATTTAATCAAAATACCAGTAACATCAATTACACAAAGCAAAACAAAAGGATTGTGGACAATCTATAAAGTTCTTTAAGAATAAAAAAGGCAGTAATGCAGTAGATCCAGGAGGAAAAAGCCATGTATCATCAGAGAAAACTGAATAGTTTCTGGGCAAAACCACTTGTATAGAAAGTATAGAAAGTGACATACTGTCAATGACAACCTTGTCCTGGTTAATAACATGACTTAATTGCTGATGATGGAAGTCATGTAGTTTCTCTGGGTCTTTTCCACTGCATTGGTAGGGAAATTTTGAAATTTCTTAACATCAATTTTATTTCATGGTTTTAACTTCTTTAATTCACTATTTTGTAATTTGTTTCTGTGTTTTGCATAACATTGCTCACCCCAGAATGGAATACCATGATGAGCATCTTCATATGGCATGATAGTTTAAACTATCTCTACAGTCTATAGATAAGGTAGAATTTTAGATACAAATTATACTTAATTTCAAATGCCTGAAATAATCACTTCGACTGGTTTAGCACTAAAGTTACAAGGTTATCTGGGAGTAACTCTTTAAATACTTAATATTACATATCTAATATCTAATATTGTGCTTAAATTGATCCTATATCAGAGGTGAAATCTAGCCGGTTCACACTAGTTCGGGCAAACCGGTAGGGAAAATGTTGACTGGTTCGGAGAACCCGCAAATATCACATGTGGCTGGCCCCGCCCCGCCCGCTCACTGCTCACCCTGCCCCCTTCTCACCCCACCCCACCCGCCCAATTACCGCT
>JANHFL010002870.1:13617-31522 GCA_032468155.1 Oxyrhabdium leporinum | reverse complement strand
TAATTCACATTATAATTGCAAAGGAAAATATGAAACTGTTTTTCATTCCTGAATGTAATTAAGTTGATGGCATTTTATTTTGCAGAAAATCAATATCATTAAATAATAAAATAGTCTCAAACATTTTACTAATCAAGTAATTAGGGCAAAAGAAGCCCCGCTGAGTTGGCCTCGCCCATACCTGACCAATCAGCCAAACCTACCCAGTCACATGACCAAGCAGCCACGCCCACGCAGCCAGTCATTAGGGCAGAGAACTCTGCTAAAAAAATTTGAAGCCCACCCCTGACTGTATATGATTACATTTGTACATGTAACACACATGCACTACAATCATAATCATAAAAAGGCAACCATACTGAAAGTCAGAAGAACATGCTTTCTTGGTTAAAAGAAAAGGAAATTGTGCTTTACAATTCATCTTTCTTATAGCCATCCTTGATATTTATACTTATATGGTGACCGTATGGATGATGTGTAGCTTCTTGGAGATTTCTTGTCCTATGTTAGCTTAAATTGTACTTAAGCATTGTTCATTGTTCTAAAAATTGGATTTTTTTTACTATTCTTCCCCTCCTCCGCAAGATATTGGTAACAAATGGAAATACAAATTGTATAATCATAACCTACTCAAAAGTTAGTGTGTTTTGGCCCTCAAGACTCATAAATGAGACACATAATAAAAGTGGAGTTTAAGCCACATCTGCAGTTGCATTTATTAGTTATATCTCAGATTATACAAGTGGAAGTGTTTTACCTGTACTCTCACAATTTGAAATGAATTCACATGTGTGCATGACATGCAGCACAGAAGGTCACATAAAAGCAGCATTTCAAAAGGTGCACAAGGTAAGCAACTTCAAGAATAAATGACTGTAACAAACAATGGAATGCATGTCCATTACTTATACACACACAGATGTTACAAACCAAAAAATATCTCTGTGTATCTTTGTTGATTAAATATTACCAGATGTCCATTGGAAAGATATATTATTTAAAGAGTGCTGACATGAAAACTCTTGAAAGAGTTAGTATAATATTAGGTAAATGTTTTCCCCACAGTATTTTTCTCCTAGCCTTGCTTGCTTTACCCCCACCCAAAACTTTACAGATGTTAGAACAATAAATTCAATGAATTGTTTCCCACACTATAATGCCTGCATGCCAAGGAATGCAGAAGTGATTTCTGGCCAGTTTCTGACACTGATCTACAACTGTGCTGCCTATATTCTATTGCTCTTGTATCAAGTCTTCAACTGCTCCCTGCCAAGAATTAAGTGCTTGTTCTATAAACCTGGTATAGATTATCACTTAGCAGTATAGATGTATCTAATAGAATTAAATACTTTGGCTCTCGACCAACAACAGATGTGCTACATATAATGCAATAATAATGAATCTGAAAGCACTGAGGTATGTCAAGGGAATGTTGCACACAAGATCATATTTCTGCTATTGCCCAGTCAAAACCTTTTAAAGGACTGATCTGCAAGTTAATTGTTTGTTTTAAAAAAATCACGCATAACAGCTAATGTAGAGTACAGTTTTTAGTTCTGTTGACTAGAATCTGTTTGCATTTATCTGGATTTGGATTCATGGGCCATTTATTTCATTTTCGATATTTTACTTCTGTAAGTAAATTAAATTCATAATAAGAACATTTGACATAGGATAATGCCAATATTACAGTATTTTGTTTATTTATAGGATTTTCTCTATCTCACTTTTTATTGTTAAAAAAAATCCCAACATGGGATAGGATATTAAGTTTTATTAATAATACTATAATAACAAACATAATAAGCATTGTGCAATATAAATCTCCAGTATTAACAATAGAAATGACTGTTCTTACCATAATCATACAGTATAGAATGTACCCAAAAATGTAACCTAAAGACCACATATAGCTTGTCTTTATGTCAGTCGTACCCTTATGTGATTGAAAAGTATAAAATATTTCATTATAAATACTTGTTTTAATAGTCAGGGATTTTCATGGCCTATTTTGTATTTTAAAGCCAGTCACTGATCACCATATTTGTTTGGTTTAGCTGAGATGACAAATACTTATAGCAAAGCATTGGATGACTTTGCCCTAAAAATATTGTTTTTAGGACAAATGGATCATATCGGTTCCTTGTTACTAGGAGGATTCTTGATTGTCACAGTCTTTGGCAGAGTATTGGAAAGAATTAACAAGAGGTCATTTCAGGATGCTTGAGAAATTTGTTGGGTCAAAATTGATAAGCAGTTAACCCAGACTTGTATTTTCTAGATCAACATGAAAATTGACACACAATTGTATTTGAATTTTAAAACTTCCCAAATTTAGGAATGTAACTCTGGCATTAAATTATATGATTATGACTGCCTACATCAGCATTCACATTTTTTGTGATCAAATTCATTAATTGTATTGCTGCTTCTTTGTTGTTATAGACCTAATTGATATAGCTGAATATCAAAATTTATATTTTATTTATTTGAAATATGTTTTCTTCATTTTCAGGTGAAAATGGCTCACTCATGTTTCTCAAGCATCTAAAAACAAAAAAATAAAATGATCAATGAAATATAGTCTGAAGGAACAGGAAAAGAGAGACAGAAATAAACTATAGACAGAAATCTATATCGACCAGCTCAAATAGAAAATTTTCCTTCTTTGCAGTATTGAAACACATAATTCAAGGTACAACCCTAAGAATTTGAATGGTTAAAGAAGGGTTAAAGTTCCAACACAAGAATTCTAATGACCATCCTTCTTTCAAACGAGAACCTATCAAGAGGCAATCTAGGGAAACAAAATTCTTGTCCTTCCTATCCTCCTTCCATTTTGGCTGGAAGCTTGCCTGTTTTGTGAACTAGGAGGAGTCTGCAACTGTCCCTATCAGTGTGAAAAGAATTCACATTGATACAAATATAGGAGGAATCAAATGTTGGTGGGGTCTCAGTCAAACTGATAAGAGTCTCTGTTTTCCATCTGTTCTTATGCTGCATTTTACTGAAACAATTCTTAACAGATGACAGTTGATGCACAGAGGCATATCATGAAGCTACTTTTCTATGTGAGCTGATAGTGGTCCTTGTTATACATCTCACTGTAATAGAATGGCTTGCATCAGATATCTGATGAGTTTTACAAGCTTTTTAGTTTTATCGTTTATAAGTGGTGAGACATTCTTGTTTTGTGTTAGGTTCCATTTAAAAATAGAAAAGCTTTACATTACTAAAAGATTTATTTTCAGTGTATAGGCACACATTATTCATGTTCTAGATTGAGGTTACTAATTAGGATAATCAGGAAGCCAAAATGATGCTGTGTGCTCAATGTAGAAGTAAGTAAAAAAAAATAAGTCCAGATGATTATGTGGTCAGGATTTGCATCAACCAGCTCATTATTACCAGCAGATTGCAACTATAATGCCAAACAATTCAATTATTTTACAAATAATTTTTGACTAATGAATAAATCTAAAGCTGCTGAAGGATAGACCTGAAGACTAATTTTAACCAATGAATCATTCACTGAACACTATTAAAAATGAAAAGAATGTGGGAGGCAACTAGCTTAGGAGAACAAGAAAGGGCTCTAGACAATTGTCCATATTGCTCTAAATCATCTGAGCAGAAAAAAATCAGTGAGAAAATGACATAGCTGGAGAGTGACAATTGATTCAAACTAATTGGAACTTAAATTAAATTATAATTAGCATTAATCAATAGTGAGATTGGTATGCCTGTACATCCTTCCTTTAGGCAATTCACCTCCAATCCCCAGTGCACTGATAAGTCTGGTGATCTATGAGCCCTGTATGTGCCCCTGCTATCAATAAAGAAGCAGGTCCCTGCAGCATTGACCAAGGGGGAGGTGGGTAAAGAAAAGATCATTTGAATGTGCAGCAGCTCTGCCATCAAGAGAGGTAGCCGCTGTGCTCCTCCTGCAGTTAATTGCAGCCTCATCAAAGGATGGGCCCCTCAAATGGCAGAGGATGGTAGCAGTATCTCAATGTCTACCTGCTTTCAAAGAGGACATCATAAGGGTTCTTAACTCAGCACATTATTCTGCTTTTTGTTCAGAGTCTTAGTTTCATGTATTTCTTTCTGTTCCTTTTTTTGAATGTGTGTGGTGATATTACTGTATTAGATCTATTTTGAAAGCACCACAAAAACATAAGAAGAAAAGAACCCTGCGGATTGGACTAAAAAGGCCAATATACTTCTGTGGTCACAATAGGTAGCCAGGTGTTTATGGCAAAGCCATGAGCAAGACGTCTCACTCTGTAACAGTGCTAAAGAACAGAGGAGGCCAGATTAAAAATACAAGTGGGAATTTTGCAGAGTAATTGGTCAACCAATTACAATGCAAATAAATAAATAATGCATACATATGTACATACAAGCCATAGGTAGACTTGATACCATGTAAGCCATTTTAGTATGGCATTTATTATTAAATATAATACATAAATATTAAAACAATGTTTCAATAATATAATTAAAGAATAAAAGGAACAAGAAACCAAATACTGCTTTCTGAAGAATGTGATTACATTCACTATCAGCAAAAAGATTAATTAGTCCCTCAGCACCTGGATCCATAATAAATATACAGTAATACAAGAGCAAATTCACAGAATCCGTAAAATCCATAAAATAAAACAATTGATATTATAACTAGCTTTATTGATCTGAACAGTATCCATATTTCTTAGATGTCATTTTGGTTATTGCTGGGGTTGGGGCTCTGCTATAACTTTGTTTTCAGCCAACCTCAGAATAGAAACACAAATATCTGAAAACAGGAGCAAAATGGACATTATCTTTCATCTTATGGAGACCCACTTGTGAGACGAAGCACATACTTCTTATTGGCTGCTGAGAATTTTTGTGGAGGGGAGAGGTGCTTCGGTTCTACCTGGAGAAATAGTTCAGTCAATTGATCCTTTGCATAAAAAGGTCATGAATTCTAGCATCATTGTATAGTGAAAAAGAAAAGATTCAAGCCAGTTCATTCTTCAGATTGTATCTTACAAAATATCATGCTGGAGCTGTGTTCAAACTCTTCATCTCAATTATCTGGGGGCATCTAAAGAAGTATTTTTTAGCCAAGGACTAGCCAACAGATATTATGGAACTATTACGATTGAAGAAAACTAATAGATATCAACTAAATTTCTTTAATTCAATAATGGTTTACTTATTGGCTATAACACTAACTTGGTGATCAAGCTATTTGCATATTCTACTACTATTAAACTGGTCCACATCTTAAGCAAAAGTAAAATATTGTACAATTAACTTTTCAATATTCTAAAATGTTGGGAAAATTTCAACAAATATTTCTAAACCACTTCCATGGGCTCAGAATTTGACTCCACAAATTGGATGTTGGCACTTTATTTACCCATTGATGTTGTTAACTTATAAAGGAATCCAACTGCTCATTCCTTGCTGCTATTTGAAAGCTAACATTAAATGCTCCCATGCCAAAGAATAGTCCTGCCTGCTTTCCTGCTGACTCTGTATTTAAGAAAGCTCAAGTCGCTGTTTGTAGCTATTAATAGTTGAACATGTAACCGGATTATTGGGCAAAATACAAATAGCATGCTGCTTGTTCTTTGAATAGAAGACCTTTTGATGCACCAGTTGCAGCCCTTACATTTCTGTGGGTTTGTCTTTCTGGATCAGCCACCATCCACCTGCACCTCCAAGTCCTTCCCATCAACATACTACTTGTTCAGCCTCACAGAGATTATTTATTCCTTGGCACTGAAACTTTTTTCTCCAAAGAATTAACATTTGGATCTTGTTTACTGACTAGCAGAGTGCCAGGTATACAGCTGGGTATCATTGCGCAATCTATTTTGATGAGGGAAATCAATGATAAATTGAAAGATGAGTAGGATCAAACAATGAGTCCTATGTGATCACTGTTTGGAAAACATTGCATCAGTAATTCATTGGGTTTTGACAAAGAACAGGATGGAAACAGATGGAATGATGGGAAAGGTAAATCCCCTCTCAGTTTCATACATAGCTCTCTTTCTCTTTTAAAGGTTGAAAGTTAAAGCAATTCATAGGTTAAATCCATTTTTGTAACCACCCACCCCTGAACAGGGAGACGGGAAAAGGGGTATCTAAATCTTTATTGCTATTTTAATGAAATTTCATTCAGAGAGGGATTTGAAAATAAAATACATTTCCTGCTGGAGATCATGAGCTGTGAGTGCAAGCAAACATATAGCCTTTGGCTTGACTCAGCTTTATATAATCACTTATGTTCCAACAAGCAACTCTTATTGGCCACAGTTTCTCCGCACCTGCAGTTAGAAGAGCTCTAGGCAAATCCAGCACTTCATTCAGATGTCCCTTATTACAGCCATGCCTATTCCTTGTAGCCACAGGAAATCTGATGCTTAACCCATATGTTTTGAAAATTAAAAGCTTAGACAACAGACAGTGTTTCAAAAAGAAAGAGTACAAGGAATATATTAAGGTATGGAAAATGTTCTATAGTACATCTTCATAGTTTTACCTATTTATGTGAAACTAAAAGCAAGTCAATTAACAGAGACTAGAAAAGAATTACATGCAAACATATATCAGTATAGTCATTAAATATTGTTTTCAAGTTTCTTTCTTAAACTGCATGAAAAAAGAAAAGAAGAAATAAATAAAAAGGGATGAAAAAATTACTGGCTCGCAGCATATTAGAAATACTCTCCAAATTTTGGTGTAGAAGCATTTTTACACTTTCTTGCACTTATGTTATGTTATGCTGTTACTATTGTTCCCAGCTAGATCTAATATACATATATGGGATGCTAGATTAGGACAGGATGAATTTTCTAATTTTAAAAAGTGCTCCATTAAACTACACTGGGTTGCTTCTATTAAAATGGAGCAGCCAAGCACAAGTTCTCTGTTGATGACAACTACCCATGAACTCCTGCTGCATGGGCCTTGACTCATAAACGTTTGAGCTCAGACCAACCTTTGGACTCCGCCTATCTACTTTCCTGTAAGCCATTTTGATTTGGAATTTTTATAAGCTAAACTTTGGCATAATTTGTCTCCACACTGCAAGTGACTGTGTGTTTTTGCAAGCCTCATTTAGTAAACAGAGACGGAAAAAACCCATTTCTTTGCATATTTGTGTATACGCTTGACCTGGGACAGGACTGATATGCCTTTGAAAAAGTTGGACTTTTCTAGGCAAACTATCAATTTTGCCTCTCAGCACACTAGAGAAAAGATTAAAAGGGGGCCATAAAGAGTAGGGAAAAAAATCCTTCCAACTCTGTCTACAGTAGTGTTTACTCCAATTGTTTTTAGCACTTTTGATTCAACAAAAGAGCACATGGTAAGATTTAGAAAAAAATCTGTTTCTTTATCCATTGAGTTATTGGTGATTATATGTTACCAACACAGAAGTATGAGTCAGTGCTATTATGGAAATACAGACTACTAAGGTTTTGTTTTGAATAACATGAAAGACTTTGGGTATTTAAAGTATGATAGTTCATGGTTAGACATTCTGTGACAAAAAAGCAAGTGTGTTGTCTCTTAAGCAGGTTAGACCTAAAACACAACCAGATGAACTAATTCTACTTTAATATAAGGCTACATTTATAGAGTATTGCAAGTCTGGAAGTACAAATCTCCCACTGTCACTTTTCACTATCTGATTAGTTAGGGCAGATTCTTTCCAAGTTTGTTTCTCTGTTGCAGGATTCTTCTCCTGCTGTCTAATTGTTCCCATCTCTTCCTGTCCTCCCTCTCTCCCATCTTCCAAGTTCATGTTCACATTCTATTACACGTGTTTAATACCAGGTAGTTCCAAATGCATCTGGTATTAGATTTTCATACAATTTCTTACTTTGATTTAAAATTTTAAAAAGTATTGCGCTGCACCATAGGCTTGTCGGGACATGATATGATATTTGATAAATATATCAATTGGCAGATGTGGGGAATGATGATTTTGATCAGGGAATTCTATGGTTTATATGTAAGGGATAGGGAAGGGCAGCTTCAGTCTTCATTCTTGGGTCTTCATTTTGTATTACTGGAGTGAATGGAACAGAACAATACTACAAAGAACACCAAAAAGGTCAGACAGATAAGATGAGTTAGTTCTCTGAAGAGAAATATAATGTTGAAAAATACCCCCAACTATGCTTAGCAAGATCTCAAGTGTCTTTTAAAGAGCTTCTAGTGCAAAAAGAATGAGTTTCCTATGACAGGCATACGTTCCCTTTTACAGAGGTGGACCAACTCCGATTGTTTTCACTGTTGGAATTTGATTGTTGTGAGTCTATGATTTTTTTGTTTAAAATAAAATATAAAATCCTAGGATACATCCTGCAATGCACCTCCAGGGCCAGTGTTTTAAAGCTTTGTTTAGACACTCTAAATTTGCCTTATCTTGGACAGGTGTTGGAGTGTCTCTGTCAAAGAATTTGGTGAACATCTTTTCTTCTTTCTGATAAAAGAGAATAAGATAGTTTCCTTTTTTGTACAGTGATCTAAGATCATATATATATATGCGCTTTACACCCACAGAGGCACTGTTCTAAATGAGAGGAAGGGTTGTTTGTTTTTTCTGTTTAAGTGTGGGATTTAGTACTTGGTTATTTGACTCAAAAATCTGCTGCAACTGAATATATTATCAATGTCCATAAATCATTATTCTCCAAATTCATGGGTAGTAATTTAAGATGCTGTAAGCACCAAGGGATTTATACCAAAAGCACCAAGATTTGTACAAAATCTTAATAGGGTGGAGTAGAGAGAACATTAATACAATGGTTACATTATTAGAAGGACATGATATGGATTTATGCATAGAAATCTCTTTGTACAAATTGCTACCATTCTTATTTTTGCATCAGTTTTTTAAATAAGTTGAAAATATTACTTTTTTCTAAAGCTAATATTTCTAATAAAATTCTGTATGGACTTTTCCTTAATATATAAATTTCTTCAACCAATTTTCCCCAATATAATGTAGTTTTACAAGATTTTAACATACATACATACATTTTTGGGTGCCTTTTGGTAGCAATTTCTTGACTGGACAACTATACCACGCAGTTCTAAAAAAAAAATTAAAGAATAATGCTATACAACACTTTAAATTAAATTCCAAAATGCTGCTCTGGAGCATTTGGGATATAGACATAGCTCTCCTTTAAATTGCTGTGAGTGTCTAGGAAATACAGTATTGTAACATGCTAATGGAAGGATTTCTTCGAGCCATCATTATTTCTTACTTCAATCTACTCTAGACTGGACAAATTTGGAGAAATCATTCATCCTATTTTCATATCCACATATTTGATTGTAAAATTCAAAAGAGACTTATGCAGACTAGCATAAACAACAATGCAACAATGCATTAAATAAATTGCCTGTTCCAGAAAGCTCAGTGTCAGTGCCCCATAGTCTTTCCTTAGTATTGTATCTACTTTTCTACAACTTTATGCCTACATAAAACATTTGTACTTTAGTTGCATCTGTCATTATGTTTGTGGAGTGGTGTTGACTGGAAAAAAAAAGGTGCTAGCAGATTCTCTTCTGGGCTACCAGCTGAAACAAAGCTTATTTTTGTGGTATCATAATTCTACTGTCACAGACATTTATAGACAATACTTTTAAGTTTCATATCTACAAGCCTAAACTGTAAACCATCCTTTTTGAGGCCTATAGCAGTTATATATATAATCACCACAATGGTTCCTCATTCTTCCAGGATTTCCCACCATTGGATCTGTTTCACTGAGATAGCCTTTTATTGAAGAAATTACTCTTACAGCAGTGACTTTTGGTTCAACCCAATAAATCTGGAAGTTTGGATTTCATCAACAGATATTTATTTATCATATTTAGAGACTGCCCATCTCTACCATAAAGTGACTCCGGGTGGTACTTTTGTAAAGCAGTTAACGCTGTGATCTATAATTGCTTTCTGCTAGGAATTTAGAATTATATTCTTTATCAATAAACAGTGAAACATTTGCAACATTGTAGAAGAAAAATAATTTTTCATATTCAGTTAGTTTAGTCAGCAATTTAATTTGAAAAAAGAAGTGTTCATACTTTACAGCATATCTGTGCCTCCTTCCCAGAACATCAATAGTAAGAATGTAAAGGAAATCTGATGTGACTTGTTTGTAATTGTGAGAAGTCTTTTTACAGAATCCACCTATTCCAAATCTATGAGCAGTGAATTGAAAACTTCTGGTGAGCTACTTATATCTACTCAATTAATGCAAGATGAACTGTGAAGTATAACTTGAGATTATGGAGCTGGAGTTGGTTCCTGAATAGGTGGAATAGGGAATTGGGATGCCAGACTGACAAACACTTAGTCCGACTAGAATCTCTTTGTAAAGTTGAAGAACTAGCAAGAACCTCTGAGCTATATGTTTGTCCACCTACTTGTTTGATCCCTCCTGGATTAGGAAACACAAAGGGTAACCTGTTGGTGGGTTTTTGCAAAAGTATCAGCCTCTTTAAGGCAGTCGATATTCCTCTACCATTGAAGAAGATAAGTGGTACATCACTGGACTCCTGAATTATCATCCAGTTTTGAACCTTCCTTTTATAAGGAGGGCTGTTGAGATGAACTGTCTGGATAGTAATCCAACTCCAAGTTCCAGCCAACTAATAATAGGGTATAGTCTAAATACAGCATTGCTCATGCCTGTAGATAATATGTGTGGGAACTGGGATGGGGTGGTGCTTCTTAAGGTCAGAGACTTTTAATACTATTGAGTATTTTAATACTATTGGAGTTGGGACCGGAAGATCAAAAAACAGCTTTGGTCCTGAATATGTCTCATTTAACTTTAATAAAGGATGTCAAATTCTAATATTGTCATCTGAAAGATCACAAAGTACCCATAAATACACAAAAGTGCCTATGTACAAACAATAAAGGTATTTAGCATAATATGTAAATTTATTTCCACAGTATAACAATTGGATTAACTCTGCCACAATAAATAAATAAATAAAATAAAATAAATAAATAAATAAATAAATAAAATCATGGGGCGGGGGTTACATCTGTCTTTATAGAAACTATTGAAATTAGTACTGGTATTGTAGGCATCTCATAAGAAGCTGCAAAAATAGCTATTGGCAAAGAACTGTACTTTTTTATAAAGTCATTGGTTGCTTTCTAGATTTTGAGTTCCTGCTGAATTCATCAATTCCAGGCAGTGTGTTCTGAAATAGAACTTTGGTATGGCAATGTATTATTTTAGTGGCACATTAGAAATACATTGTTAATATATTGTTTAATAAGCCTTAATAAACATGTTTTTTTTTTCAGAGACATCAAGCTATCTATCACCAGAGTGATTTTTTTTCCCTTTCCCTTATTCTAGGCTATAGCTTAATGGAGTAAAATACTTTCCCCAGCAGATTTCCCCTACAAATTGCTTTTCAATAATCTAAGCATAGCCATGAGGATAAGTTGCTCTCAGCCCTCTTCTGCATAACAATGGGAGCTCACAAATGTGTCACCAGCAATTGTAATTCCAGTTTAGACAAGTGATGGAATGAAAGATATGGTAGTTCAGCCTAATTAGTGACAGAGTTGAACTGCAGCAGAGATCAGCCTTTTTCTGGGCTAATTGAAATGAGACATGCACAGTGGAAAAAAGAGTTAAGAATGGGCTATTATTTGAGTTGAAATCAAAGACGGAAAGGAGATGCCAGCTCAATTTGCAATTTTATAGACCAGAGGGGAAGGAATTGGATTGATTCAGCTGCTTCATGTTTACTACAAGGACCTTCCACCCTTTCATCTGGAACTGCTGCCATGGGAAGGAACTGGTATTCGCATCACTGAGCTCATCTCTACCTATAGATAAAAATCCACCTATAGGTGACATACTATTTTATAATAGCATGAGTTATTCAAAGCTCATCATTGGTAAGTGAAATAGAACTTAAATATTATATGAAAAGATCCAAGACATGCTGCTTTTCTAAATTCCCCAGCATCAAACAGCTTCCCAGTGTTGAAAGTTAGCACCCACCCCTCTCCTAGAAGAATGCAATATTCTAGGAAATATTAAAAAGGCAGAATATTATACCTCCTATTATACCTGGATGCGAAAAGGAGAAACATGCTCTTGGAAAGCAGCCCCCACCTTTGTTAATAGCCCCAGAAAGACTGAGCCATCTTATCTACAACACAAAAGACAGTTAGCTCCAGGGTGATAGGATTAGCCCTCATTCAGATCCAAACCAGGACAAAGCCATTAAGCCATAATAGGAATTTACCAAAGCCCTGTACATCACTCAGCAAGATTCAACCAAGCCTGGGACTCAAGACCATCTACAAAGTTATCCCTGCATGGCCCCATGGGAGTCTGATAACCAATCAGAATATATTTTTTTCACAGGAACAGGAAGCAAGTTCAAAGCCCAAGAGAGGATATAAATCTCTCTCTCTCTCTCTCCCCCCCCCTCTCTCTCTCCTATTCTATTCTGCTGCTTGATGAGACTCTTTTCTTCACCTTGAAGGCCATATCTCTCTGAAGGAATGAAGCTGCTTTCATAAGGAGCCATTGTTTTAAATACTTCACATGTACACCTTTATTGAGAGAAGAACTCAAGATTAGATTCAGTTGGAGTTACCATTTTATAGTAACAAGATGGGAACCTAAATGATACATAAGATATTTTTTTTATGGTGGGTGAAAAATAGTCTTAAATTCAGGCTTGTATTCCTTAGAGATGCACATAAAATGTGTCCCTTAAGCATATTATATGGCATATTAGGGTAACAAAGTTTATTTCCTACAAAAAATATTGCTTGTGAAAACGTGTATAGAAATGAATACAAATATGTAGGTAAATCTTTCCAGCCAGAGAGAGAAACAGATACTCAACTGGAAAAATATAGTGACAGATAACTCCTGTGGGGTGATCATACGTTCAGTGATGGACATGTAGATGTGAAACAGCTCTTATATGTACTACTTTAATAGAGGAAACAAGCCCCATAACAAGGCAAAATGCTTACAGAGTCATCTAGAATCTACTCTTAGGCTGATTCATTTGGCTTACCGAAAATATACCTAAGAAGCCTTCAGTGACAGGTATTCTATTCCAAAGATAATTACTCATATGTGATAACTGCTCTGTATATCTGAACAAGCAATTCATCACTTGATAACTACAGCACCATGAATTTCATGAAGCATTGTTTTAATGTTACAAGAGAGGCTAATAATTTTCTAAGTGATCTTTGCATTTGTTTATCTGAATTTATCTTTAAAAAAAATGAATAATGAAAAAGATGTGCAGTTAAGATGCTGGGTTGGTGAATTGACAGTTTGAGACCCAAGCACCATGGGACAGGGCGAGCTCCCATTCTTGCCCCAGCTCCTGCCAACCTAACAGTTCGAAAGCATGCACATGCAAGTATATAAATAGGTTCCACTTTGATGGGAAGGTAACAGTATCCCGTGAACCTCAGTGTATAGTTATGCCAGCCACATTACCACAGAAGTGTCTTCATGAGCACCAGCCTCGAGAATTAGACATGACTGGTCAAGGAAAACCTTTACCTTTTTAATGTAAAAAAAACACAAATTATAAAACTGCATAACTCTGTGATTATTTAAGGTACCTACACAAAGACACCTATGATTCCCATGTGATTCCAGGAGTTCATTTATGATAGGACCGAATACTGCAAGTCAGATTTTTCTGTTAAAACTTTTATGTTCTGAAGACTGGGGATGGGCCACTTTCACATTCTGGAAATTTATGCCTACCCATTCTTGAGACCTCGTATTTGTCTGCAAGGGTCCAGCTGCAGCACCATCTTGCCAAGATAATATAATTTTATCTCTCATCTTTGTTTAAATTGTGGTTGTAGGGGGGGGGTACCTTTTTAGCTGACATTCATTTTGGTCTTTACAACAGATCAAACAATGAAATACCACATGAAAGGAATTAATCTGGATATCAATTGGTCAATAAAAGACATGCCTTTTGGCACATGTGAGATTCTTAGGGGTTTTAAATTGGCTACAATGAGTCATGGGTCAAATTGAAAGCATTTTTAAGAGACTGAATGCCACCAAATGATGACATTGTGGGCAAACCTTTAAATAAGCACCACAGAATTCAGGAGGGATCATTCCTAGATCAGTGAATATAGAAAAGCAGACAAAATCGTTCTGTGCTAGGCAAATCTTGTCAAATTTAAGTCCAAATGGGGAAGTTACTCCAAACACATTTCAATCTCATTAAAAGCTAATCCTAATATTGGAATGTTCCTTCTTATATCAATTTGAGAAAATTTCCAACATGATTGCTTGAATATCAGAACAATTTCTGAGCAAGGATATTTTGTGACTTTATACCATGGCTTCTTGCCTTTATGGTTGAACATCATTTGAGTTCAATGCATTTCTGTGATGATCTCGGTTAGAAATAAAGATTTTATAAAATTTATGTATCATGCTTAAGCAGATGGTTCCTCTAGAAATCAGAAGAAAAAAACACCCAAGCATGTTGTTGTTCTCTTTATAAAAGTAGATTGTCAATAGAGAAGCACCAGGGGATCATCTGCTAAAGTAGATGCAAATATTTGCCATTTGTTTAAACAGATCTTTCTCAAATGAGTTGCTGAAAGGCTTGACAGGCATTAGGTTCCTTTAGTCATAACAATTATTAAAAATAATCTCATCATAAAAAAATCTCGTGTCCTCATAATTTCCTACAGTTGACTGTAGAATTATCTTGAAAATAAGCAATGTGAGAATTCTGCGTGCCTTTCTAAGTGATGGAAGAGTTTTGTATAAGTGATCATTTACTAAATCAATAAATATTGAAAGCATAGTACCATCTGTAATAGTTATATAATTTGCATCATCATCATCATCATCATCATCATCATCATCATCATCATCATCATCATCATCATCATCATCATCATCATCATCACAATCATCACAATCATCTACTATTAGTATAATTATATTTGGAAAGATAAATTGGAACGAACAATCTAATGCTGTATAGAATGTTGTCTTTCGCTTTATGGCTGAATTCTGGGTGCACAAACTCAATGAAAAAAATGTTAATTTGGACATTTACATATGATTTTTTTTCATTTGCTTCTACTGTTATTTCCAGAAATCAGAAATAAAACAAATAAAATTTTACACACACACACACACACACACACTTAGATATGGAACATCTGTTCTAATATCATATCTGAATGAAGCATATAAACTTAATGAGGATAAAAATTAAGTATTACTGTTATTAATATATTATGTTAAATATCTTCAATCTAGTGCTCTCCAGATGTTTGAGACATTGGTATCCATCAACCTGGAAGGCAATTGAAATGGATGTGCATTTTTATGATTTCATATACACAAAATTAAGTACCTTTACCTACATTCAATTAGCAGTGAATTGAAACAATCAGATTCCTCTTTGGGGAATGCAAAACCATTGAAGCACTGAATTAATAAAGGGCAGTCAGTGGAAATAGCCCTGTCTTAATATTTCACTACCATAATACCATGCTCATTAAATTTCCTACTGTTACCAGGACCACTGCTACTGAGTGTCTCCCTGATTAGTTTTTTTCCCCTTAGGTTGTTTTTATTCATATGACCTGGCAAAGAATTCACTTCTACATTGAAATTCCTTTTAAAGAAGGAAATATTGCATTCTTGCACTTAGAATTTAACTAAGCAATGTCATCCGCTTAACAAACTACAGTTAATCTTGGATTTATCACCACAATTGGGAGCAGAATTTCCATCGTAAGTATGGAGATCACTAGTCAAATCCAATTTTACAATATTTTTTACAGCAGCTGTTAAGTGAACGGCATGCTCATTAAACAATTCATGTGATTGTTAAGCAAATCCAGCTTCTTCAATGGGCATTTTTGCTGCTTTTTGCCAGTGTAGGATGCTGCAACCAATTGTACAGTTAGAACAGAACAGAACAGAACAGAACAGAACAGAACAGAATAGAATAGAATTCTTAATTGGCCAATTGTGATTGGACGCACAAGGAATTTATCTCCAATGCATAAGCTTTCAGTGTACATACAAGCAGCAAGTGATAAATCACAGTCATAATCATAAAATACAATCATTACAAATAATCAGATACAACACTTAATGATAGTCATAGGATACTAACTAATCAATCAACATAAATAATAGGATACTAAATATAAGAAATCAATATAAATCATGAGATAACAACAAAGTTATAATAAAAAGAAGCTAAGGCAATAGGTAATAGGGAAGGATAATAGTAATAGTAATGCAGCCTTACAAGGTAGTTTGACATCCCAGGGCATAAGACAGTGTCGTAAGAATTAGTTGTTTATCATGGGGAAAACTGTCTTTTTATCTGGTTGTTTTGGTGTGCAATGCCCTATAGCAGTGATGGCTAACCTTTTCCGGACTGAGTGCCAAAAGCACATGGAGGCGCGCATTCGTGTGTGTGCGCACTCAAACCCCCAAAATCCTCCTGCATGCCCCCTGCCCCTGAGCATGCACACATGACCCCCACATGCCCCCTGTCCCATGCATGCCCCCCACCCCCAATGCATGTGCATGCGGACCCCACGCTTGCCCCACCCTCCGTGCATGCGTGGCAGAGACCCAAAGGCCAGCAGGAAGCATGCATGCATGTGCATCAGAGCTGAACTGGGGTGATGGCTTGCGTTTGCCATCACAGCCCTATAGCATTATTTTGAGAGAAGAAGTTGAATCAGTTTATGTCCAGGTTGTGAGGGGGTCTGTAGAACCAGTTGTCAAGCATCTGAATTACAATCACTTGGCTGGAAGGGTAGTATGATGGCTGGAAGTGCAACTACAGGCTGTAAGTCAATTTTTCTGAAGCCACTTTAACTTTGGATTGTCATTACATGAACGGTCCCAAGTTGAGGACTACTTTTATAGCCTCTCTGGATCCCCCTGCTTCAGTAAAATTTCAAGGAGAAATGTTAGAAGGGAATTCTTCCAGATGGGCCTTTTCAAATTGAAAAGGATGGTCAGTTGTGGTAGAGTGAAACTTTCAACCACTGTGATAAAAGATGGCTAGCATGAAAACAGTAAAACTGCAGTGGCAACTTCTGCCACATCCAATAACAAATAACACTAAGAGAACTGTGACAGAAATGTTCAGGTGCCATGAGAGTAAAAGCTTTGGCAGACAGCCCTGGATCAAATGCTACACAGCTATCCAGGCAAATGATATCACTGCGGCTGGAGACAATGAGGAGCTTAACTGCAAAACCTCAAACCAATATTGCAGAGATTGTCAGACTGAGGCATTTGAGCAGGATGTAACCCATGTGACTTCTTGAAGCCTATTAACACATAATATTATGCTCAAAGCAAGGTCTGCAAAAGTCCACTAGAAAATCGAATCAGTCACAAATGCCTAGGACCACAATATGTGCCACAGCTCTGTTGCTTTTTAGGATTTGTTAATTAATATAACAGATGTCTGCCATATTTAGCTACCATGCTACAACTTTAAACACTTTACTATGAATGGGAAGTGCCTGGCAGTGGACAAAATAGTGTGAACAAGTTTTCGCAGAAGCAAATAAAATAATGACATAGGGCATGGTGATGACATATTGCTGTAAAATTCACATTTACCAGTGAAATCGGCTCACGGTGTCTCACCATATGGCATTTGTGCACTTATCACATATCGTGATAACATATGAAAGGCAGCAGTGAATGCCTGATAGCTTTCACATCATGTTCACTGAGAGCTGCAAAGAATATATATATGTTTCGACGAAGTCTCATTCGTCATCTTCAGGCTTGTGTCTTCGGTTTCGTTCTTCTCTGAGTAGTGTGAGCTTGCA
>JANHFL010002870.1:0-13517 GCA_032468155.1 Oxyrhabdium leporinum | reverse complement strand
CTATCTATCTATCTATCTATCTATCTATCTATCTATCTATCTATCTATCTATCTATCTATCTATCTATCTATTGATCTATCAATAGATAGATGATAGATAGACAGATATAGATATAAAAGATAGATATAGATATAAATCTTCTTTCCATAGCAGGGTTTGTTTTTTTGGGAAGAGCTGCAATTAGAGTGGTTTGCATGGTCCTGTGGAAATTGCAGCATTTACTGTAAGAATTTTATAAACCAGACAATATCATTTTTTCATACACATAGCTTTGTGAGATGTATAGAGATACATCAAATACAATATTTCTCATAGTGCAGATCACAGTTTCTAAGGGGTTTCTACAAGATAAAACATAGTAATATAAATAAAGTAGTATATATTGGTAAAATCTTCAATGTTGATAGCTTTACAATTGTATGTGACTCTCGTGGTTTATATACTTTCCCTGGCAGTATTTTTTTAATAACATACCCTATTATCAAGTGTCTGTTCTAGCTGATCATAAGGATTTATGCTAAATCACATATTTGTACAGAAACATTGCATATGAGACCAATGAGTCTTCCTCCTTGCTATGTGGAAACTATATGCTATACGCTAATGAGATTCAGTGAAGGGAGCTCACCGCTTCTCTGGAAAATAGGTTTCACTGTCAAACTGCCCTGATATTTGAAAGATTTCTTAACATTCAGTTGAGAATTCCTACAATTTTAGACCATTATTCTATGTTCTGTTTTCCAGAATAATTTAATATTTTTGGCTTTCTTCTGTGTAACATGTCCTTTCTTCATTTTTGAAGGTAAAATATATTTACCAGGTTTTCGTTTCCTATGTGTTTTTCCAAGTGTCATCTTTTGAGTGGTCTTATTATCAGGTTTATTTTCAAGAAACTAAAGTTTTTAAAGCAATTAGAATGCTTTAAGCAACTGTCCTCTCTTTCATGCCAACTTTGTTGCAATTTATTGTATCTCTTTCTAGCTACCTCTTATGCCCATAAAGTTGTCAGTCTGCTTTATAGTCTCCATAAATTGTCAACAAAACTGTAGATGATTTGCTACCAAATCATTTAGACAAGGGGAGAGCTCCTTAGGAATCAGTGGTCCTTCCATCTTAAGATAGTTTGAAGATTCACCCTCCTAGCACACTTCATGGGTTGCATTTGGCATTTCCTCTTTTCAGTCATAAAATCCCAATGGAGAATTCCTAAAGCCACATTTTATAAGAACTTTGAAAGGGCCTTGGCAGACATCGGACACATTGTGAATCGTTTCCCCACATCCAATCATTCTCAAGCAGGAACATGCAGGAGTGTAAGCTGAGCTCATAGAGGTCAGCAATGGCCTTCATTTAACCTCTCCCATATGACTTCACTTTCCCAGTCTGCCAGTCTGTAACTTCTCTCATTATTGGAACTAATTGCATGAGAACAAATCAAGAGATGGCAGAACATCTGGTTTGCATACTGTACATGCCACTGTAAGTTAACGTTTCACACTCTGCCAAAAACTATGTGAAAGTATGTTAGAAGTGCAGCTGCATGTGGAATTTCACATAGAGAAAGGATAGAAAGGAAGAAGGAAGGAAACATTCCTTTTATTTATATGTTATATTTCAAAAAGGAAGAGAATTCTAATGTAGAATTGCCTAGGTATCAACAATAACTTGTGGGGGGGGGGAGGATTTTATTAAGTTTAGATCAGAAGACAGGTTTTTTTTTAACCTGTTGGAAATTTTTAGTAACCGGAAAAGTTTCCTCTAGGGACTGCTGCCCAGTTTTATTTAATGAATCATGCTTTTTATTTACCTGTTAAAAATATATTCCAGCTAACATTTTCAGAGCCCAAAGTGGCCTCTTCTCTTATTTTAAGCCCACAATAACTACCCTGTGATCTAGATTGGACTGACAGAGTATGACTTACTGAAAGCCACCCCTTCAGCTCTATGGTCAAGTGTGAATTTGAACAGAGCTATGCCAAGTTTAATACTGTATTGATTCAACTACACTCTCAGAAAATAAATTTAGAATGATGTAGAATGACGTAGAACAAAAATATGGAGAGAAATATAACATGCTGTTTTGCATTAACAAATAGAAGAGAAGATTTTGTGCAATAACAGGAAAATAAAGTTCATAGAAATATACTTATTTATATAATGTATCAACTACTTTGCCTCAGTGATACCATACTTATGTGAAAAATAATTATTGTTTTTGTTTGAACTACAAGGAAATCATATATCTCTCTATTCAAAGAAAGTCTCTTGTAAGTTCAAGACAATTATGGACTGTTTTATGACTAAATGTAAATGCTTGCAAATAAGATAAATAAATGAAGGAGTAAAGCTTTTTCATAGCTTTTTAAGGAATTTCAATCTATTTACAGAGGGAAATAATTTTATGCCTCCAACATAAAAAATATTGTTTTATTGGAAGATAAATCGGTGAGAATATAAAGGCCAGCGTGAGTCTATATACTACATGTATTTCAAGCAATATGAACTGAGCTGAGTCAAAGTTCCTTGCAAGCTAAAGCAAGCCCATAAGTAACAGTGTTCAGGCTTATAGTATAACAGGAAAATTAAAGAACTTATAGGGAGAGCACAGCTGGGTGTCTCAAGGGAAAGATTTGCAACCAGTCTAGGAAGAGGAAAGGGAGTTAAGAGTTAGGGAAAACAACAAAAGCTAAGTAAAGAGAGCGACATATGTAGTCTGACTGCTCATTTTTCTTCCTGTCTTCTGGGTTTTCATAAAATCAGTGAGTGGATTTTAACAATGATATAATTCTTTCCGTGGGGAAAATCAGATAAAATTGAATGCTGAATAAGATACAAATATTGTTAATTTGAATAACTGCTGAATTAACTTAACAAAAGCAATTTTTGATTTCGGCTGTTTGGAGACAAAAATTAGGGTACTGTTCCAAAGAAGGATAGCATATTAAGGAAATGTAGCCATCCACTAAAATGTTAAAAGTTAGATCGATTAAAGATTCAAATGTTGGCTTTCTTGATCAATAGATCAATATCCTGCTAACATTTTACCAGTTGCTCCATTGTTCATTTTGTTTGTTCTGTGGTTTCTTGATTGTGGGATTTCCCTATAGGTCACCTTCAGAAGGATTCAAATACTTGTAAAAGGGGCAGCTAGATAGCCCGGTGCTCACACTGGCAGCTTCCCTGCAACAATTCCCTTGGGTGGTTGGCTCCTGAACAACTACCAAGTCAATTGCTCAGGGGCAAGTACCAATTTGCTCAAGGGCACTAAGATTTATATAGTAAATACTTAACCATTGCCATTCAGGCACCTTTCTCTCTGTCTCTCTCCCTCTCCCTCTCCTTCTCCCTCTCTCTGCAAGGCCTAAGGCAGAAACAAAATCCTAACATCACAGAAAAATGTGAAGCCTGTGGGTAAACCATAGCTGACAGCTGATCTCTGGACTGAGTTCATGTCGCCAAGGGTCCCAGGGCTCCCTCGGCCATATACTGCTTTTGCAAAAGTGAGTTATCTGTCAATAGAAGGAGGAGTAAAGTTTTAACACAAATTATCAGTATTCATTTGCTAAACTAGACATCCCGACTTACAGAACAGTGACATGCATTTTTATCTGAACAGTCACTTATAAAAGCACACAGAATTGTCCCTAATCTTGGACTCAACTTGAATAAGTTATGAATAACTTGAATAATAAATATGAATAATTGCAGAAGAGACCATTGTGAACTGTACTACTGTTGCTGCTCTAAATGTTTGTAAGTAACTACAATATTGTTGGGAGGGGGAGATTGCATGGTCCTGGGGAAATTCCATCATGGGAGTGCTACTTCAGCCATGCTACTGTCATGGGGAGGCAAGGATGCTGTAATACTTCAAAATCTAAGCAGCAGCAACTGTTCAGAAAAGGTTGGTTTTCTTTATCCATCTTCATTATGAGATATCAGTGAGCCTCATCCAAGGATGCCGATCAGCTGCAATACTTCCTCAAGTGGTTCAGAAAACTTATGAGATTATTCCTTTAAAAAAGAAATTTGCAGGTCTTTTGGAAATATGGAGCCATTTTTATTTTGTCTAAAATCAAAACTCAAGGTATAAATTTTTATTTGCTATTTGTTGTTTTTTACAATTTTAATGTTTTTTTAAATATGTTGCAAACTGCCCAGAGTATTTTATAAATTACAATTTATTACTTATAAATTGAAATTTTTGGTTTTAAAACTGAATTGGGGGGTTTTAGTGTAGAAATTTGACTTTTTAATTGATTTAAGATTGATTTTTTGTTTTTCATAAATTTAAAGCAACAGCAGTGTTAGCTGTCTGATTAGCTGTTTGATACTATGTTTATCTTAAGATATCTCTTTCAAGTCAAACAATATTCAGAAGTGTTAGAAAATCAGTCAGATCTAGGACTTTGGAATACTGCTAGTGAATTCTGTACCATTAAGAATGTTTTGGATAGTCCTCCTCATCCACAAGTTTTTATTCTTTAATTTCAGGGATTTCATGGTATTGAGCTATGGGAATGTTTCCTGCCTCTACTCACCTTGAACGTATCTAAAAAAGGTTTAGTCGAATTCTTCATTCCAACCTTAAATGTTCTTAAGAATGTTGAGTGTAGTAGGAAAACAGCAGAACAATGTAAGTTTTCTTTGCCATTCTGTTGAATGTAAGCACTTTTATTTTTCAGTTTGGAAAGATAAATCCTTTCACTATACTTTTGGCATAGCCAAATAATTAAAAATAAGAACCTCACTAAATAATGATGGTAGTCCAATACATGTTTATTCAGAAGTCAGTTCTATTGACAAGCTAGATGATTGCAGTCTTTCAAAAAACAAACAAAAAACTCCTTAAAAAAACCCCCCTGAAGCCCTGCATCTGCAGGTGCAAATCAGTTTCCTAAAACATGATTGATGGGCTTTGTCTTCAGCAATTTTAGAGAAGTTTTTCTTCCCTTCCGAGTGAGCTTCTCTGTGTCTCAAGGATTAAAGCTATTCTTTAAACAACAAGAATGATTCACTACAGAGCACTCTTACATTCCTTAAATACAGCTTGGTTTTTTTTTTACATTTCCATTCTTCTACTGACTTTACATTCAACACAGGAAGCAAAGAGAGGATAGGCAGAATGTTTGCAATTAGATTCTGCACTTAGAGGGAGCGTGGAGGAAAATAAAGAAATTGTAGGGCAGAAAAGGTCATGTTGTTTCCAGGCTGAGTCCAATGAATTTTGCAGCTGTAGAAAACCAGAAAATCCCAAATTCCTGCCTAATTCACTACCCACATGTGCAAACTCACAGACAAACACACATGCGGTGAGGAAGGGGAAAAAACCATTGCTATCCATCACTCTTCTGCATTTGACATTTAGTTTTGTACATTTTAATTGAATGGATTTTAATATAGAAAACTTGATGGAAAGAATGTCACTGGTTTTCTCTAAATAACTGTATGGGAAATTTCAGGCTGCGAATATTTATCCCACAATAGCACATTCATTTTGTTTGTTTGTGCTATTCCCAGCATGTATTTTGTATGTGCGGAGTTATACCAAATATTGTAAATATTTATAAAGTATTCCGTTTGATAGTAGTTATTCAGGTATAAGTGATTCCAATTATTAGACTTATTACAAATAGGGAATGGCTCAAATACAACATGAACACTGACTAAAAACCACAACAGAAACATTGTGACATAACCACATCAGTGGGCATAGATATACATTATCTATTAAAGTAAACATAGCTTCAAATGATCTGTTTAACTTTTTGTCCTAGCATTTTAGAAAATTCAACTTAAAAATAAGAAATTATTATTTCTTGATTCTTTTTTTTAGTTACACCTTGAGCCTGAATTTACTTGATTCCTTTCTGTACAGAAATTCTCCCTAAATTGAATAATTGCAGAGTTCTGCAGTTCCACTAGGTTTGGTCCAGTGTCAATGTAGGCAGCTCCTACCTGGAGTTGTTGATGAAGATCAACTATTGATATAATAACACTGACATTTCATCATGTTAAGATATTCTTGGCTCACCAAAGTTCTCTCATGATGAATTTTTTTGTGATTGGTTGATTGATTCATGGAAAGCTATTGAGGCTCAATGGCACTGGGCAGATAATTGTGTTTCAAAGAATGGGACATTTTGTTCTATGGTTCTTGATGGGAGTCCAATCAAGATGTTTGTCTCTCCTCCAAAAATTTATAGATCTGTTTGATTTCTTTATGATTATGTTATCATGGGAAAGTTATTACATTTTGGCACTAATCTAACAGCCAGGAAAAGTTATAAGTTTTTGTTGTTGTATTCTTAAAGCAAAAAAGGAGCAGGTAAAGTTGTCATCAACTTGGAGGTATCTTCCTATTTGAGGTATCATCCTGTTTGCACAGCTTACTGAATTTTAAAGCATCCAAGGGAAAATAGTTTTGGTCACCGTAATAAGATATCTTCTTGAGAAAACATTTGGTTTTTCTAAATACATAAGCGATGATTACAATATTAAAGGCCCATTTTTAGCTGATATTAGAGAGTTCCTTACTAACACATTGGTCATTATTGTACAGTACTTCTTTTAAATCCTTTCTATTCCTGTTTCCATAAGGGAGTGCTGGAAGAGTCTTGGAGAGTACTGTCACCAAGATTTGTAGAATATACAGATGTTCTCCATTTAATGCTGAATGGCAGTTGCAGATACTGGACTAGTGCCTTGATGAAAGTTAACCAATTTCAGTACTAGTTTGGATGGATTGCATTTGTCCCAAAGGCACTTTTTCAAGAGCCAACTGGATTTTCTTGTTTTTCTTTGAAGACATTTTGCTTCTCACCCAAGAAGCTTCTTTAGCTTCTTGGGTGAGCGGTAGGTTCATCAGGTTCATGCCTTCATAACTTAGACTACTACAAAGTGTTGTGGGAATATTTTGAAGACCACTTGCAATTAGCACATCTGGCAGAAATTATTATCCAAGGGCACAGTTATCATGAAGGGATTGTCAGTATTGATGGCTTCCAAGTATGACTTGGTACTTACCTACTGTAATTCTCCAACTAGAATTGGTTCATCCAGTATGTTCCTTCTGGAATAAGCTCTTGACTGTGTCCTACTTTTATGCAGCAGAAATTTAACAACGGTTTCCAAGTTCTAAAAACTGTTTAAGATAAAGCTAATATGCAAAGCATTTGGTTGTTACTATGTTGTCACTATCGTTTATATTTTTTTCACATATATCAATAATTATATTTAATGTATTACTATTACTTAGGCCTATTCTATGATGTCAACTTTATACTGATTTAATTATAATATGGGCTTGAGGGATGTATTTTTACCCTAGTATATTTGGTGGTATATAAACAAATTAGTATAACTGAAAACATCAATTGTAATGGAGTGTTCCCACTGCATCACAGTTGTAACTTTATTAAATTATGTCATAATTGCACATTTTGTTTAACGCCTTTTGTGAATATCCATTTTTCCCCTCCATTGGTGTCCACTACTAATAAATACTATTTAAGGTGTTGCACTTTACATAAAGGGACTGCTGAAATCCTCCTTAGTGCTATTATTCAATTATTTTTCAGTTTAGATTCTTTAGGTAGGGCTAGTACTTACTTAACTATGTACTTACCTACAATTAGGTTAACTTAAATTACCATCAGTTGTCTCATTTCTATCATTTAAAGCATATTTGGTTATTTTCTTTCCCATACAAGTGATCTGTAGTAAATATATCTGGTGTTTGAGATGAATGACTCTGGTTAAAAAAGTTGTTAGGTACCCCAAGCACTTTATTGATTGCTTGATTGTATACCTTCAGGTCATTGTTGATTCCTGGTGACTGCCTGACAAAAGTTTATAGATTTTGGAGGTGGTTTGCCATTGTCTTCTTCAAGTTACATTTGGAATATGACCAGGATATGGACACTAATTCATTTTCTTTGCTGCATCATTAAGTGAGAAATCTGTCTATATCTTCTGCTTGAATTAGAAATGGCTACTGTTGCGGCATCTAACTATGATGGAGACAACTGTTTTCTAAGATGGCTACCAACTGGGAAAAAATTACATTTCTCCACTTTCCTGAGTAAATTGCTTCCAGTGCAATGTTTTGGAAAGGAAGGAGATAACAATACTATTAGACAACCATCAGTATCTGTATCAATACTGTTAAAGTAGGGAAGAAATCAGTTACTCAAGAACAGGTATAGATTGAAAGTAATTCAGAATCTGTATATTCCCCTCACAGTTGGATAATGGAGGCCTGAATCATAAGTGTTTATAGCGAGGACAAGAAAGGGAACTGACAATATGTGCATTGCGATCTCATATTGCAAGCCATGTGTTTTGTGCCAGATGTCAGAACACAAGTATGAGAAGCTGGGATTTAAATCATAACATTGCAACCTACATTTCTCTATTGTTTTTTCATTGCAGTTTGTGCTAAAGACATATGGTCTCAATTAATTTTGAAATTAACCAAATGTTGACATCTTACAAACAGCACAATTTGCACAATCTGGTTCAGATAAAGTGAGTTGTCCATCACTATCTGGGAAAACTCCATTGTTTCTTTGAATGTCATAAAAAGTTACAATTGAAAAGCAAGCTTAGGAGTATTTTAATGAAAATCTTGCAACAGGATATAATACATAAATGTAATTAATAATCTAGGATCAGAATAAGTTTTGGTATATGTGCAGCCATTATCCAAACTCACTGTTAGCATTGCATTCAGAATAGATTCAAAGCATATTAAAAAACATGCTAAAAATCCATAGAAACCACTAAGCTTCAGAATGACAGGATTTATATTTTCCCTAGTTCAACTTGAACACCTATAAGTATTTTTTATAAAATACTGGAAGTCTTTTATGATTTTTTTTATGAAATGAGGAAAACGTTTTTGAGGAAGATTGTTGATTATTGGTGGTTATTATGCAGCTTCAGAAGGTCCTAAATGAAGTGGATTGTTTGGACCCTTGAGTTCAGGCCAAGCATATCACTGAGACAACATTGACTGTACTTGTTGAAGACCTGTGGAGGTCTCCACATGGGATGGTGCAGCTGTCCTAGCTGTCCTGGCTCTCCTGGTAGCTTTAAATATAATTAACCATGGTATCCTTCTGGACCAGCTTTGGGGCTTGAAAATGGAATACACAGGTTTGTGGTGTTACTTCTTGCTTCTCTATGGCTGATTCCAGTCAGTGATGGTGGGTGAGCAGAGATCAAGCCCTAGAGTCCTGCAGTGTGGGGTACTTCAATTCTCAGGTCTCTCACCTCTTCTCTTTTTCATCTACATCAGGGATGTCAAACTAACATTGTCACAGCGGCGTCATGTGATGTATTGGAACTTTTCCCCCCTTCGTTAAACCAGGCATGGGTGTGGCCAGCATGTGACACATCCAGCCCGTGGGCCAGGAGTTTGACAGCCCTGCTCATTGTGCTGATGATACCTGGCTATGGATGTCTAGTCCTGGCCAGACAGGTGATCCCACTGTAGTGCTGTCCAAGTGCCTGGAGGCGCTAAGGGTCTGGATAGGTAGGAACTGATTTTGACACAACCCTGGCAAAATGGAGTGCCACTAGGTTTTTGGTCCCCAAGGTCTGGTGACTTTGTCATATTTGATGAATTTGCACTCTCCTGAATAAAGCTGGCAAACAAAATCAGGGTCCTGGACTGACTCCTGGTTAATGAGCAGATGGCAGCTATGGGTAGGAGGTCTTTGTAGAGATCCATCTTGTGTGCTAATTGTGCCCTTTCCTGCATTGGAAAGCTTTATTCTTGATCATTCATGCTTTAGTCACTACCCATTTGGATTACTGCAATGTGCTTTACATGAAACTGTGCTTGAAGATATATATTCAGAAGTTACAACCAGTTCAGAATGTAACAGTGTACACAATATTGGATGTTCATTGGTTGTCCACATTATACCTCCTATTAAGTGAACTGCACTGATGCCAGTCCTTCAAAGTGCTGGTTATCATTTAAAGCTCTGTATGGCACAAGACCTGGATATTTGCAGGACCACCTCTCCCTAAGCATATCTGCCCATTCCATTAGATTGCCTGGGGTAAGCATGATCCAGATCTCAACTCCTGCTACCTGTGAAACCTCAGAAACATCTGTTTTCTGCCCATATCTTGTGGAACACCTCCCTGCCCAGTGATTCAGGAAGCCCCCACTTTTAGCCTTTTGGAATACCATCAAGACCTGCCTTTTTACCAAGGCACTGGGATAGGATAGAATGAAATAGAAACAATGAAATGAGGGTAATTGGAACTTGCTGCCATTCTAATGAGATGATTAAAAGTGCAGGCTTTTTTGTCTGATTGTTTTACTGTTTTATAATTATGTTTTACAGTGACTGCTTTTACTGTTGTTGTGAGCTGCTCACAGTTGTTTAAGTTGGGTGTCCATACAAATCTTCTAAATAAAGAAGTTTATTAAGTATTTTTAAACCATCAGATAACAGATTAACAGAGTTGGAAAGGACCTTATAGGTCATCTAGCCCAACCCCTCCCCCCCAAGCAGGAGATCCTACACCATTTCTGAGAGATGGCAGTCCAGTCTCTTCTTGAAAGCTTCCAATGATGAAGTTACCACAACTTCTGAAGGCAAGCTGTTCCATTGGTTGATTGTTCTCACTGTCAGAAAATTTATCCTTATTTCCAGGTTGAATCGCTCCTTGTTCAGTTCCATCCATTATTCTTTGTCTGGCCTACAGGTGCTTTAGAAAATAGCTTGACGCCTTCCTCTCAAATATTGGAACACTGCTATCATGTCTCCCAGGTCCTTCTCTTCACTAGACTAGCCATGCCCAGTTCCTGCAGCTGTTCATCATATGTTTTAGCCGCTAGTCCCCCAATCATCTTGGTTGCTCTTCTCTGCACTCTTTCTAGAGTCTCAACATCTTTTGAGTCAACATCTTTCTAGAACAGGGGATCAAATTTGCATCATCATGGCATCATCACTTTTTTCTCCTTCACTAAACCGGACATGGGCATGGACAGTACATGACGTATCCGACCCACAGGCTGCGAGTTTGACAGCCCTTTCTAGAGTCTCAACACATCAATGATCAACATTATTGATCTACCATTTCAAGCGTTCTCTCCCTCTCTCTCTCTTTCTTTCTCTCTCTCTCTCTCTCCTTCTCTCCGTGTGTGTGTTAAAATGTCAAATATTTAATATTTTGTGTTTTTAAACCTCCTTCACCCCCCCTCCTTTCTGCTTTATAAATCTGGAGGATTTGTCAGCAAACTTTCCTAAACATAACAGTAATTCTCACTTTTGAAAACTTTTTATTCATTTGCTCTATTTTCAGACCATGGCTGGATACTAAAAATAAAATTGAAATAATATTCAGGTGTGAAACAGATTATGGCTCACAGCTGGAGGCAAAGAAATTGTAACTCTGTCCCAATTATTCTAATTTAATTGGGTGTTAAAACAACCTGGAATCCCAACAGGAGTGCTTAAAACAAGAACTGCAGATGTCTAACTAGGAAAAGAAAAGCCATCTTTACTTTTTAAAGGCTTCTTTTAAAATGAGACAGTTATTCTATTGTGTTGGCTTACTTATTGTAATTGGTGCTTTAGTGAATCATGCTTCAGAGAAGCAATGTATTCCTCTTTTCAGAGCTAAGACATTAGCTCTCTTTTAAGAGTTTCAGTTAGTAAAGAAGGTAGAAACTCTGATTTACAGAGTATATTGGTTCAAGTTACTGGACTACATTTTTCTATACCTCCCAGAACTCAGAATGTATTTTTCATGAGGTAACAGAGGATCACTGTGGAACCTCTATATGGCTAGTGTTCACCTGTGAAATCTATGGTGAATAAAATCTATGTGTATTTATGCTGGTTATGAATACTGGAGAATATTCATTTATTTTAAAATGGAGATCATTATAAGTGTGATAGTATAAAATAGTTTGCTGTACATTTCTTTGATACCATTCCTCATCTTAAGGCTTCAATCAAAAGATTGCACTATGATGATAAATGGACTCCCTCCCTCTATCCTAATGTGTATTTTTGTACTTCTGTGCCAAAAGTACGTGTGATTCATAAAACTTGTACAAACTACATCCAGATGTAAATGAGTTGCTGAGCCAAAAGACCTTTTGTTTCTCCAACTAATGCATGAAGCCCCCCAAACCTTCTGGAAGGTGCCACATAAGGGAAGACTGTTTTTGATTATCACAGGAAACTTGTTCCAAGTAATGCAGCATTCTCAGGGCATGCAGTAAATTGAGCAGTTCTATAACTGTTTATGAATTAAAATTTTGGGATTATACTTTGAGATTTTATTAAAGTTGTAGAATGGTTTGTCCAAGCCAGTTTCTGCTAAATATGTTGAACAGCTGCCATAATCTAATCAATATGGCCACTAAGTTTCTAGCTGGGCATTCTTTTTTTAAATTTTCAGTTGATTATCACAATTTTATTTAAATATAAGGGCATTCTGATAACTTTTATTTACATTGTTTGTTAAAGGATCAATATAATTTTGTTTCCTTAAAAATAGAAAATTTTATTATATTATGTATTCATTTTACTCACAAATGGTCAATAACAGTCATTGATGTAGTTGGGTTAATTTTATCTTATTTTTTTACAATTTGTTATACCTATTTGCCATAATTCACAATCTTGGACACTGGAGCATTAGAAAGATTAAGGCAACACCCATAGGTTTGGATTTTGTTGTTGCTATTTTGCACATTAGTTATTTTACATGTTGGTCTTTAGATTTCTTACCCCTTTCCATAGTTTTTTTGCCCAAAGTTTTAAAGTCACGTTATTAATATTTAGTTTTTAAATATGTGCAGATTTTAGTGATTTCATATTCTATTTTAGCCATTCATACTTATGGTTGTTTAGTCATTTTTAGCATTATACGTAGTTTTATAAAGCATAAGTCTAAGTGCTATTACTATTAGGCCAATTACCTAGATTTATATAGCACTGCAAGTAAAGTTGATCTTGTATTCCTTATTAGATTTACAATCTTAATGGTATTTGTATTATGTTTTCATATTTGTGCCACCACTTTACATTTCAGTTATTATTATGGTATGTAGAATTACATTATCTTATATTTTAGTTATACCTACTGGTAAAATGTAAATATTGTAAATGTAAATATTCTTATAGCATATAGAATTAGACCAAATACTATAAGATGTATCAGCACAATAGGATGACTAATTTTAATACTGAGTGTAATGCTGTGAATTACAAAAATGTTATTATTATCTCTGAAGATTGTATTCCAAACACATGCAAAGGGTCAGGAGGGGGATGGGACCATATGCATATTCATAAATTTAACAAAATTTTTATAAAATTGAAAATTGGCAAGCCGATGGAAATACTATTGAACATATGTACATTTATAAATTCCTTGGAGTGCTCTTACAGCCTTCATGATTTTGTAAATCTCTCTCTCTCTCTCTCTCTCTCTCACACACACACACACACACACACACACATGCACTCATTGTGCC
>JANHFL010002869.1:137854-156795 GCA_032468155.1 Oxyrhabdium leporinum | reverse complement strand
CTCAGCCAGTTTGCTGGCTGAGGAATTCTGGGAGTTGAAGTCCACAAGTCTTAAAAGTTGCCAAGGTTCGAGACCCCTGCGCTAGACCCCCAACTAAGTAGGAATCTTTAAGTAAATAAAATGGCAAGATCTTGGCTAGTTACCAAAATCTTTGGAGGTCATCACAATTCCTTGAGAGCTTGCAAGATTTGGATAAGAGTCTTAGAATTTATATGGTTTCAAGTGAGAATGAAACTCTTGAAAGATTTGGCAATATCCTGAAATTGTACCCACTTTAAAATAAGACTACAGTACCTGGGTTGCAAAGCACCAATGACCACTAGTTGGAAAGAGAAAGGAGCATTTCCGCTGAACTAATGGTCAACTGGATTTGGTTTTTTAGGATTTTTTTAAACCTGCCTTTATTACCTTAGAACACGGGTGTCAAACTCGCTGCGTCACGTTGCCGTCATGTGATGTTTTGCAACATTTTCCCCATTCAAGGACCTCGAGTGGGCGTGGTCTATACAGGATACATCCGGCCCGTGGGCCACCAGTTTGACACCCTTGCTTAGAAATAACTCAAGATGGCGAACATATCTAATATTCTCCCTCCTCCTATTTTCCCTGCAACAACCCTGTGATGTGGGTTGGGCTGAGAGGGAGTAACTGGCCCAAACTCACCAAGCCTAAGGCAGGATTAAAACTGATGGTCTCTTGTCTTCTAAGCCAACACCTTCATTGCTACATCAGCCTGGTTCTTTTTTTCCCCAGCTCAGATATATTAAACTGATTTTAATTTAAAATAATTAGTTTAATTTAATAACTTAATTAATTTAAATTAAATTAAATTAATAATTTAATTTAATTTAATAGCTAAATACTTATTTAGTCTATCCCAAGGACAAACTATAATTGGGAACCATTCCTGTATCCTCTGAATTGCTAAGGAGCTAGACAAAAGGTACAGGATCAATCATCCTCTTGTAATTATTTATGAAATACTTCCTATTGCTTTCCCATTACCACTATTTATCGCACATAGTTGTATAATTCGAAAGTGGGCCATCTTTGCTATGGTTTTTTTTCCCTCCTGAAAATATTTACATCTATACTACTCAGAGCATGATGCAATGCTATAAGTGCAAGCACTTATATTAAGCCTTAACCAGTTTATGCAACTTTCATTTCATAGGGTTTGTGTGTTACGCCACAACATTTCTCATGCACCTTGAACAAAACCAGTGCTGGCACTCCATCTTTTCTTGTAACCTAAGTTGTGGTAGCCATGAAGAACGTCTGCATCATGTTATGCTTCCTTGGCAGTAGAACGCCTAACATTTTTATTTTACAGGAAAGGCAAGATGAGCTTTAGGGCAATGGAAATCTTTGTCGCGCTGACGCAGTTTGACTATTTACTTTAAATTATTCTGAAAAGGCTGTGCCACTTTGGATCAAATTAGATTTCCAAAGGAAGTCAATGCTGATCTTACATTCAAAGTGACAATTTGAATTGGACCAATTCAGACACTCAGGAATGGTTACTTATTTGCATTTGATTGATCCAGTTCAACAATTGCAATCCAATCCAGTTTGCACATCCCTAAAAAGCATTTATTTGATTTGCATCCATACTTAAAAACACCCTAGAACATGTGTCCACTTCTCCTCACTATACATTCCTGCGGGTGGATGATGGATATTATTCTTGTGTAGTGCCATTTGGCAAACATGGATTATAATTATCTTAAAAACCAAATTGCTTGTATTCCTTTAATTTTTACTGAAATGTTAAAATGACTCTGTAACTCCAATTTGCATGCATTAAAGTATATATTGGCCCAGAAATGATAGCTTATGATTGATCTTGGTCCTCAGTTTTTCTGCTTTTCTGCTTACATAGAAAAAAGTGTATTTCCTCTTTGGGGACAATGCAATTTTATAACTGTGGCAAAGACAAACAGTTGCTTTTATTCAATTCTTAAAAAAAAAAAAGACGGGGATTTGTTTGGCTCAAACATGCCATTTGAAAATACATTATTTTTTATCTCAGGCTAAAAGAGCAACCGTTTTAGCAGTTTAATGTATTAATGTGCATTAAGCGCCAAGCATTCTCAGGCAAAGAGATCTTTGACCCCAGCGGTCAAGAAACGTGGGATTTGGGGAAACAGAACAGAGTGGCAAGATTGTGTCCTAGGAAGCTCTGAGGTTATTATTTTTTTTAATGTCTTGCCTGCTCTGAACTTTTCACCCTTGTAAAGATTTTCAACTAATTCATTACTACCCATTAAGTTATTCAAGTGGCTTTCTTCCAGACCAAACAAACCCTCCACTGGAACTGAACTGGAGGAGAGGAAGAAGATCTGATACTTATGGCCAAGGACGTTATGGGTAGGGGTTTAGTGCACAACACAGACTTACATGTATGCTGTGTCTCTCTCTGATGCCGGCTCTTAGGGCTAAAGTTGAACCCAGTAGCAATGGGAAGCAAAAGCACTCACCATACTTGCTCGCAAGGCTACATTCCAGACAGGGGTTGCACAACAAGCCACACATACCTATCGAGAAGTACAAACAGAAAGATCAGCATGAGATGAGAGAGACACAATGGCTTTGGTCAGCTCAGGGATTGCATCGCTGAGCTTGGCTCAAAAAAATTAGGCGGAGTTAGGAGACTAGAGAAGGCGAGGGGTGGAAACGTGTACCATCAGCGTCCCTAGGCCTCCCAATTCTGAGGGATTCTGCTAGCATTCCTTTTACAGATCCCAGAATCCCTCAGAATTGACCTTTTTGCATTCCTGCTGTATGTGTATAAGGGTAGTCCTCAACTTGCAACCGTTCGTTTTGTGACTGCACTGAAAAAAATGACTTAGGACCGTTTTCCACACTTAGGACCATGGCAGTATCCCCATAGTCATGTGATCAGAATTCGGAGGCTTGGCAACTGGCTCACATTGATGACGGTTGCAGTGTCCTGGAATCAGGTGATTTCCCTTTTGTGGCTTTCTGACAAGCAAAGTCACATCCATTCAACAGCCGAGTTACTAATGTAACACTATTAAGTTAAAGTAACATAAGTTATAATTCACACAAATTGACATTATTAAGTTAACTAATGTAATAACTGCAGTGATTTACTTAACAACTGTGGCAAGAAAAGTCATAAAATGGGGCAAGACTGACTTAACAATGGTCTCCCTTAACAACAGAAGTTTCGGGGGTCAATTGTGGTTGTAAATCAAGGACTACCTGTATATTGGACAATTATGGAAGCATCAATTTCAGACCTTGTAAAATCATCATGTCCAGCTTTTAACTATGAAGTAAGATCTTCTCTAGTGGGGAAAAGGTTCTGGTTTTCTACATACCTTCCGCAAACCAGCAAGACATTAACAATCTTTTAAGAAAACTGCATAAAAACCTGTTGTTACATATATAGCTAGTCCTCAACTTCTAACCAGTCATTTAGTGACTATTCAAAGCTATAACCTACCTCCCCAAGGGTATTTATACAACTCAGTTCCAAAGATCGTCCCCCCCCTTGTCATATGACCATATTTTGGGTGCTTAGCAACCAGCCAACATCTACACTTCCAGTTTTCAGCAAAACCATAGCATGGTTGGCTTAAGAACTGTGGTGTTTGGTTAAGGACTAAAACCCCAAAAGGGTCATAAAATCAGGTTAATCACCTGATAGGTTCTGTTACAGTTGTAAGTCAAGCACTACCTGTACAAGAAGATGAAGCAACCAAAATTGATGACACTACTGCAGTCAATAGAAACAAGGAAACATGGAGAATTGTGATGGAAACAGTTATGTGTAGAATCTCTGTAAGATTTTTTATCATTTCTCAGCCAACAGGAAAAACTGAAATATTTCCTGTGGGCTTTTCAGGTACACTTGTGGGTTTGGTAATAAAATGTCCTCATAACTTAAAGGAACTTAAACAGTTCATTTAATGACCTTTCAAAGTTGCAATGGAATCACTAACTTAACAATTGTAGGGATTCACTTAACAACTGTGGCAAGACAGGTCATAAAATGGGGCAAAATTCACTTAACAAATGTCTCACTTAACAACATAAATTTTGGGCTCAATTGTGGTTGTAAGTCAAGGACTACATGTATAGGCATGAAGCCCAGAAACTAAGAAACAGACCTAGAGAAAGCTACAATATAAGAAGACAACATAAAATCTGATAATTAGATATTATCTATAGTATGAATATGGACTCGGTGACAGTAGCAATGGGTCCACTATTGAAAACCTGAAGGACCATTTTAGCGGCCGAACGTTATGGATAAATCAATCAATAAACCAATCAGAATAGAACTAGAAGGGATCTTGGAGGTCTTCTAGTCCATCCCTCTGCTCAAGCAGGAGACCCTAAACCATTTCAGTGATGAAACCCCTACAACTTCTGAAGGCAAGTCATTCCGTTGGCTAATTGTGATGATAATGCTAAATGGGTTTACACAGTTCCTTCCTTTCTCCCTCCCTCTCTTCCTTCCACCCATCCATCCATCTATCGGAAAGTAACAGGAAATTCTATCAGAGCTTCTCAGTGATTTGCTGCCAAATCCACCAGCATGATTCCAGGAATATTGAAGGGCATGGATAATATGCACATGTCACATCTCCCTGGTGTATCATGTTAGAGAGGATTCAAAATGTGATTCTGAAGTAGTAGAGGCTGTACCATGACCTTGATGGTTCTGTTAGTTCAGCTATTCCTCAAAACTTCTGCTTGTTGTTTTCCAACAAAGTGAAGGTACGGTGCATGTACAAACAGGTAAACAGAAGTGAAAATAACTACTGAAGCATCTGGGTGAAACTTGGAACTGGCATGGCTGCTTTAGTAATTCAAACATGCTCTAGTGTGTAGTTTGTTCAGCCTTCCTTAACTGCATTGGGGGCTGGGAGGTGGGGGGAAGGAGAGCAAAGGGCTTCAATCAGCAACCTGTTATGAAAACTTCCTTTTCCTCATGCAAGTCTGCATGGCAGCTTTGAAAATCAATTCAATGCATCCAATTCTCTTACAAATTGTCTTGTCACTGCAGATATCAAATAGACCAGTGGACCAGTTGCCTCGAGTGTGTAAAAGGGTTGTCATGTTGGACGTAGCAAGGGTACCAGTGGCACATGGCTGGATTGTTACAGGTTCAGCTGAATTTTTGCTCCTGGTGAAGAAAATAAACAAACAAACAAACAAATAAATAAATAAATAAATAAATAAATAAATATTTAATAAACAAACAAAAAAACAATAAAACAATAAAATGGTGTTAAGAGAGTCTCAGATTTATGAAAGAAAGAAAAAGAAAGAAAGAAAGAAAGAAGGAACGAAGGAACGAAGGAAGGAAGGAAAGAAGGAAAGAAGGAAGAAAACTACACAGTGTTAAAAGAAACTGAGATTTGTAAACAAAGCAGTTCATAGAGCAAGCAATCTCTGATATGCAAATGGAAGGAGAAAAAGTATTCATTATTTTAGTATCAATCTGTTTTGTGGTACTACCAGCCCTCCCTTTCTTCAGTTTCATTTCCTCTTTGATGCTAATCTCCCACATTGGCAGTAGGGAAAAAAAATAAAAATATACCTGGCACTGCAGTGCACATTCATTTCCAATAAAGAAAAAAAACCAGCTATTTAAAAATACTTCCAGCATTAATTTGTAGCATCTATACAGATTTCTATATGCATCTGCCCAATATTAATTTTCCTCTTCTATATGAAAAGACAGACATTTCTTCAGAGTAGCCCTTTTTATCACCACAATGAATGCTCTTTTAAACTAAACTAAAAAATATTCATACCTAGCTCTTATATTGGCATTTCTTTTTCAAGATGCTTTTAAAGACTTTTGATAGCAGGTGTCTTCCATGGCGTGTATATTAGCCAGACGTGAAGAAGCATAAGAGAAGAGCTAAACCAGAGAGTCAGGGTGCCAAATAGCCACCTCTGATAGCCCCCCCTTGCCCCCCCCCCCACACACCTCAGAAGGAATTTTTAAGAGTGTAAAATGTATGCCTTTCCTGGATCAGGATTCCTTGCATTCAGTTGTTCAGTCCCTGGTCATCTCACGGATGGACTATTGTAATGTGCTCTACATGAGGCTACACTTGAAGAGCATTCGGAAGCTGACAGCTGGCACATAGCATGACAGTGCATGCAATTTATTTTTTTTGGGGGGGGGTAAGAGTGGTCCCTGTAACACCACTGCTCCATGAGCTGCATAGGTTACAAGCCTGCTTCCGGCGCAATTCAAGGTGTTGGTAATCACCTTTAAAGCCCTTCATGGCATGAGGAACCATCTCACCCCACTGGGATTGGCCCATACCACTCGTGCTGGCAGGGGAAGCATGCTGCAAGCCCCATCAGCCTGATTATTTCGGTTGGCGTTCTTCAGGAAGTTCTGATCCCAGAAAGCTAGACAAGGATTAATAAGCGAGAAAACTTTACTCATTTTTGTTCTTCTCACTCAAGCAAGGACAAAAGGATAAGATACCTGTGGGGGAAAAACCCATAAATATTCTCCCAGGTGGTAGTTGGGTGGAAACATTTAAAATATGGACCTTGAGCTTGTTTGGAGGTTCTAGCAGGGGAGCATAGCTATCATAAAAAGAATTAAATGTAAAGGATTCCTAAGAAAAAAAGTTTAAGAAACATTGTTTTACACTATTTAGCAAACTAATTTGGATCCAATTTTATTTACCCTCACGATAAACATTAATTTCAGTAGCTGATCTACTCTATTCATGTTTAAGATTGATCCCAATCCAAAAAAGCTTCAAGAAAACTGGAGTAGTTTCTTGTTTCCAGAATATAATGGAAAAGTCCCAAAATACTTATGCCAAAGGGTAAGTCAACAGTACTAGAAAGTTCATGTATAATGTATAAATGAATACATCATGTATAAATCCATAGAGGAAACTGTAACTATGGAACGCCAAAAACTATTGCTAACTTAATTGCCAAAGATGACAATAACTATTTCAGAATACTTATCCAGAATACATGAAATACTTCCATAAGTATTTCAGAAGTTATGTAGACACTATTGTTTTTGGAGTTTTATAGCTAGTTTCCTGTTGTTTAAATTTATATGCTTCCCAATTCCCTCTGGCTGGTTCCATTTTTTTCCTTCCAGGTCATCACTATTCATAACTGCAAACAAAATTACCTAGACTTCCTGCACACATTCCTTGACTTAAGACACAATGAAGTCTAAATAATCAATGATTGCCCAGCTATCAGGTTGCCCGGGTTTGGTGGTAGTTGTTTTTTTTTTTAAATAAAAGACTTTTTTTCCCAGAAATCTAATTTGTTAATTAACACAACGACTCTTTAAGCATATTCACAAATATAGGTTTGACTTCTAACAAATAATTTCTTCTTCTTTCTCTCTAGGATTCAGTCATCTCAATACCTCATTAAATCAGGCAAGTAGCTGCAGTGCATATAGCATAAACCAATAGGTCCTGGTGTGAAACTCTAAGGAAAGTCCTGTACATAGACTTCAGAAATTTTGAGCATGAAACTCTATGCAAAGCACATCCGAGACTGATAATAATTTGGAGGGTGTGGATCTGAGATAAAAAAATATGTCTATACTCTACTAAGCAGTGGAGCATCCCTACTGAGTGGAGACTTAAAAAAGAAAAGATGCCTCAAAAAGATATGCAAGAGAGGACATAAAATGAAGGACTACATTTTTGTACAATGTAATATAGAAATTTTCAACATTGCAGCTTTTTCTAGTTGCCTATATTAAAGAGAAAAAAAAAGAAATCCTAGTCCCTTCCTTTGGACTGAGGGCTTGAAAGTAGGCCAAAAAAGCCTTGGCAGATACCACAAGGTGCCTTGGCCCAAGTGTCAAACTAGAACCCCAGCTCAAATGTCTGTGTTCTGATGAAGTTGCAGTCTCACATCCTAGCTTCTGTCGCAGCATTGTTTTGAGGATAAAATGCATTGCAATACATCTGCATCACGTGAAATGTATCTATCTGAATGTTGTTCTCAAACAAATACAATGTCATTAGATTTTTGGGACAGAGTGCAACTTTGTTGTTGTTATTAAAAACTTTGGGGATTTTGTGATGCTAGCTTTCAGTTACATGCACGCCCCTCCCCAGCAATAAACCACCACGTTACTGAGAAACAAATAGTGTCACCATGGATTGGTATCTGCAATCCGCAGTGGACTGCTGGGAGGTAGATTTGATCCACAGGAAACTCATAATTACTAGGAAATATGCTGCGAAAGCCATCACATACAAAAATGTGAGGATTCTGATTCTGTGCCTGACATTTGGTCTGACTTGAAAAAAAGAGCTACTTTCCTGGGTCCCATATGAGTCCAATCAATAAATGACTGACTTTGTGTTCCCTTCCTTTCAGAAGTGAGGCAAAGGAGGTGATAGGTTTTCAGCCAAGGAAGATCCATCACCTGTTTGAATCATCTGATTGAATAATATACAGATGGCCCCAGAACATAGTTCCAACACAGTGTAGTTATCTTGTAGATTATGAAGTTTGTAATGCTTTAGCTTTCTAAGATATTTTTAAGAGTCATTCTGAAGACTAAAATCATAGTATACAAATAGACATATAATCTCCCCCGCATTTTGCAACATCCCGGGCATAAACAAAATAAATAGATATAACTGCATCTTTTTTTTTCTTACCCCAACATAGATAGGTAGTTATTCCAGTCTCCAGATACTGGCAGAGAAAGGATCAATAGAGATTGTGTTGTGTCAGACAATGACTTTTTCTCACTTGTAGTAAAACAGCAGCTTATAAACTTGTCCATTGGGAAGAAGCAGCTAGGCAGAAGATTAAAGAACAGAATAAAGATTGCTAAAGTTTGCTGTTAAAGAATGCTGACATCACAACATTCTACATTGTAGTGTCACAAGAAAGTGGAAAACCAACTTTTTCCAAGACAGTTGATGGAAACAGCAAACACCCAAGGGTCAGTCATTCTTCTGCATGCGTTTTCTTCAATATGAATGTAACAAAACTAACTTCAAACATTTTAAAACAAGAGAGGGCAACCTATGGCCTTTAACCCATTCACCCTATTGTCTGCAGCATAAGTGGGCCTTCTAAAACTCACTGCTTGAAATTGGATAGTGTGGCTTTATTAGCCATTAAGTAGTAATTTCCAAACCACTCAAAAACACATTTCAATAAAAAATATGTGATTCATAGTTCCTATTGAATGTTAGTCACCTCGAGTCTCTCAAATTTAGCAATCAGATAAGGCTGTCAATCGGATCATTATTATCATGCATTTTATCCACTTCATCTCTGCTTCTGCAGCTCTGGTACTTCCAGAAAAAACAACCATTTCTTTGTGGCATTGTCTGGTTAAAGTTGCTCATTCTGGTTTAGAAGAAAGCAACAATACTTCTCTGCACTTATTGCCTCAACAGATAGCCACCTGGCATCCTTGTTTAAGGGGACATGAGCCCTCATGGGGAAGGAGGACTCAGAGATTTACTTACAAGCTAGGCAGAGGAATTAGCAGAGCATCTGTCAGACAAAATTGCTTGAATTCATTCCAAATTGAACATCAGCTTTGATAAAGGTCCAGTGAGATGATGGAGGCACAGACTTGCTTTGTTATCTGGTCATGGTTTGTTCCTGTTGGGCCTGAGAAAATGGACATGGTTCTAATGACTGTGAGTTCAACCACCTGCTCCTTAGTTTCATGCTCTTCCTGGCCAATTAAGGCTCCTCAGGGAGTGTTGTGTGGTTGGGTCCTAGTTGTGGTTATTTCTTTGAGAGAGGGGGTTGTTCCATTATCTCTTAAGGAGGCATTGGTTCACCCCCTCTTTAAGAAGCAGGGCTGGATTCCATTTTACTGAACAACTTTCATCTGGTGTCTCAGCTCCATTTTTAGGGAAGGTTGTGGAGAAAGTAGTTGCACAGCAGCTTCAGCAGACCCTGGATGAAGCAGATTATTTTAATTGTAATCATTCTGTATTATATTTTTGATCTTTTTTATCATTGTGTGAGATGGGCAACAAATACATTTAATAAATGAATAAATTTAGTGCTATAATTTAACCCTACAAAAATGAAACTGGAATTAGACTCTAAAATGCAAGACTTATACACTTCATATGGTAGCTCAGTAATAGAATTATTTTTCCCAACTAGCAAATATAGCTCCACTTTACTGAAATTCTGTAAGCAAATTAGATCTGTTTTATTCCACCATGCCTTCAGTCAAGCTGTTTGATCACAGCTGCCTCTTAAGTTTTGGGTTTGACTGAGGCTTTTATCATTTTGGGGTTTTGTTTTTTTTTGTTTTTGTTTTGATGTCCTAGACTATGAGAGTCCTTCAGGAAAGAGGTGGCTAATAAGCACTGATAAATAAATAGTCAGCCAGCCACTGGCAGAACTAATAGGCAAGATGGATGGTAAAGTGAGTAAAGAGAGCCTTTAAAACTCTGAGAGATCTGTTGCTTTGCACACTTTCTTTATGCAACTCTTTTTCTTCTTGCTAGGTCAATGTCTCCATTTTTTTCCCTTTTGTCCACTGACATGAGTCAGCATATCTTTGTCTCTATCTACATACTGTATATCTATATGTATGTATACATTTAATCATTTCAGTGCTAATTTGTACTTCAAGTGGGACCCTGTTCTTATATATGATTATTTTGTCCTAGTTTTTTACTTGCAGAAGGAGATAGAAGGTAGTTAACTATAGACCATCTGGGTGTAGAATATGGAGTTTTTTTAGCAACCACAATTCCCTCAAGCAAAATGTGAAAAGAATAAACCATCCTGAGCATGTTATTCATATTTTGTGCACCCTCTATCTTTATTAAAAAATAATAATCAGTGCCTTACTTAAAAATTTAATCCAATCATTTTGAACAATCAGAGGGTTAAATTAGACATTAAAAGTGGCTCAGGGTACATCTCCAATTCTTCCACCAGTAAGATACAAAATCTGATTTCAAGCTAAAATTGTCCTAACAGGACTGCAGGAAATTTACAGAGACCTTTCAATCCCACATCTGGATGATTATTACCTCCAAAAATTAAGAGTATGTGGAGCAAGGGTTCCCATGAAAATTATATTTCTCACTCTTTCATGTGGCTTATCTCAGCACACACATTTAAAGGCAGATGTGTGGGACTTGATGCATAAGCGTCTGGATCTTGTATTACATTTTACAGTCTGTTCCAGTCCTTTCACAAATCTAAACTTCAGCTCTTCGGCCCTACTTAGAAAATCACTAAATCCATGAAAGAACACTAGATTTTTGTGCTTGCTAACAAAGAATAAAAAGAAAAAGCAAAGAAATTAACAATGTGTGTTAAGCAGAAATGGCAGGCTGGTTGCTCTCTACATATGCCTTAAAGCTAAATACTTCAGAAATAATCTTAAACATCATTATTCAACTTTGAATTTGATCTGGAGGTCCCATTAATGCAAGATCAGTTCAAACCTCATAAAGCTCTTGTTTCTGCTAGTGAGAAATACAAGAATTTAATGTATTCAAAATAATGTTTGATAGTATTCAAAAATAATCAATTGTAGAAAGTAAATTGCTGTGATGTAATTATATCTACAAATGCACAGTGAGCTCAAGTCCTGAATGTCTTCTCGCCTATTCTGCTTCATCTTTCTCTATTCTTAAAAGGAAGAGGAGGAACCCTCAACATTTTATATACCACAGATTTTGCTCTCACTTCAACATTTCTGGTATGACATATCTGGATGAATGCTGGGGGATCTTCATATAAATAAACATTTCAGATGAATGGAGGATCCAACTGAATTTAAATATTCCATAACAGGAAAGGGACACTGAATGTTAAGACCTGATGGAAACAGGAGTAGCAATTTTTGAAACAGAAACTTATCTCTGCTTCAGATCACCTAGATTTCTCCTGGAGAAATTCCTGGAGACTCCAACCATTTATCAGAGACTACTTAGGAGAGCTATTTCAGATTCACTCCAGCCACTTTTACTTTTGTTTTTAAAAGGACCAATTCTTTTTCTTCTTCCAGCAAAAGGAAGAACCTTTTGCGAATGTAACATAAAGCATCTCCCTCATGAGGATGTGGATTGGACATTTCTACTTTGTAGTCTGCACTGTCTCAATGAACATTCTGGGTTTCACATCATTCTCTGTGCATGTTCAGCAGTTACAACAGGAACACGTTAGCTCTATTGCATTAAATGTAAGGAAGCTGCTCAGAATCTTATTGTCAGGGTAATGCTAATTTAACAGCTGACCAGCTGCTGTAAAGTTATATTGCTGATGCAACAGTAGCAATGAGTCAGCAGGGTTATTGGACTGCTACCACTTTAAGAGGCTGTAATATAAAGACAGCCTTGTGAGGGCGTCTCTCTCTCTCTCTCTCTCTCTCAGAGTGCGTGCTTCGGTGCCGCAGCCGGTTACTACTTGCTCCTGTATATCAAGGCCTGTATAAAAGTACTTTTATGTATACTATATGCTTTTTAGGATAAAAACCACTATTTGTAAATACAAACCTGTGTGCTGTGTTTGCTCCTGGGTTGTCTCACCTAGTCACGCTGTGTGCACGCTGACAAGTTCCCCTGGCTAATTGTCCTTAATTCCAGCTTGCTTCTCTCCTTGATTAGTTTCCATACGTTGCTTCTTCTCCTGCCTTTGGGTGCTTTGGAGAAGAGGGGGACCTCCAGATTCACTTAACAAGACAGTTGTTCAGTGAATCTGGCTTCCCCATTGACTTTGTCAGAAAGTCACAAAGGGGGATAATGTGATTTCGGGACATTGCGATCGTCACAAGTACGAGTCAGTTGCCAAGCGTCTGAATTTTGATCACGTGATCATGGGGATGCTGCAAAGGTCGTAACTGTGAAAAGCGGTCCTAAGTCACATTTTTCAGTGCCGTTGTAACTTTGAACGGTCACTAAACAAATGGTTATAAGTGGAGGACCACCTCTATAGAAGGGTGTGGTATAGAAGGTACTAAGAGAGCAGTGATCGCTATCACACTCCATGGACGTTGAAGTGTGAGACATGCTCTGTGACCCTCGGCATGGTGTGAATCGGGAGATCAAGAAGGAAGCTGTGTAGGTTGGCTATCAACCATGACCTTGGTGGATCCCAGATCCGTGGTTTCCCACCTTTCGTGTTCTACCTTCTTTGTCCTGGGTCCCACCATGGCTGAAACAAGCAGACCCAGAATGTCCTTTCCAAAGAAGGACACTCATCTCTTGACAAGCCTTCTATTATCGTGTTTAATTTAAGGCAAGAAGTCTTGAGTTCCACCCAAACTATCTCTGGGTCTTGTTTATGGACCATGGCTGGACAGGTTGAGGACCACCGGTTTGTTCAGATAGTAGAACCATGACAATCTCCAAGGAGTAGAACCGTGGACTTCAACCTTCAGAGCTTGAAGAAGACTGGACTTCAACTCCCATAATTCCCTAGCTACTAGAGAATTGTGGGAGTTGAAGTCCAGCCATCAAAGTTGAGAAACACTGGAGCAGGATATACGTCATGAGAAACTCTACGTTCACATTTTTTGGTATCATTTCCCCATTCAAGGTGTCCATACATCAATGTTTCTTAGCAACTTTAAGATGGGTGGACTTCAATTCCCAGAATTCTCCAGTGGTTCGGGAATTCTGGGAGTTGAAGTCCACCCATCTTAAAGTTCCCACGGTTGAGAGACATCAATCCAAGGAAAGTCAACCCTCCTACCCAAGAGAGATGTGGGCTATGTTGTGTGACCCAGGTGTGCCTCCGATGCACCTGGATTTGTTTTAGAATGAAGAATCCAGAAATAATCTTGATGTTCTCGTCTCCAGAAAAAGTACTCGCAACTCCACCTCCAGACAAGATCGCCCAATTCGAGGAACAGGATGATGGTGAGCGAAAAGACACCCAGGGTTCTTTCTCTGACTTGCGAGGGTCTGGATTGTTTATCCTACTCATTGTGTTATACTTCTTGTTGTGGATCATCAGAAGGAGAAGACGAAGTAAGTTGCCATTTGCGCTAAGCTGCATACAATTTGTACCAACTTTTTTTTTTTTTAAAGAAAAACTCTAATCTCCCTTGTCTTTTTTTGAAGGCACCATTGAAATGTTCCTACGGCCTAGAGGTGGAGCTCTCGCCTCACAATCCGGAGGCTGTGAGTTCGATCCTAGGTAGAGGCAGATATTTCTCTCTCTGGGCACACTGGGAATATATCTGCTGAAAGATACTCCACATTGGTGACAGGAAGGGCATCCGGCCAGTAAACACTCAGCTCCATTCAGTTGCCCAGACTCCATCCCGCAAGGGATTATGTGGTTGTTGAAGGAGATGATCCTAATTTAATGGGAAATCTATGGCTTTTCCATTACGTGTCCTTGTGGAAATTTTCACAGATTTTTCAGCAGTTCTTTTTTTTCAATTGGTGTGTGGGAAAAGCAGTAGCTTCTACTTTAGTTGGATGGTTCATTTGCATTCCAACGCAAACTTGAACAATGATCCGGCATTCCCATAAATAGTGAAAAAGGAAGAATGCATTTAAGCCAGTGAAATGTAAAGACTTAAGGTTACCTTGTTTTGGTATTTTTGCTTTAAATTTTAAACACGTTTGGGTAAGCATCAGTAACAACAAAACTTACATTTTAGAATTCAAGTGTTGGGTCCTGACATTGTGGCTAGTTTATTTAAACTGAACCTGAACTGAAGCGCTCTCTTGGACAGAAGACTGAGGGACAAAATTTTATTGTTTTTAATACTAGAAAGGCTGTCACATGAATAAAGTCTTAACACCTATTCTCTTTTGACATAGAGTAATGGTTTTAAGTTAGAGGAAGCCTGGTTCCAGGTGCATGCTGGGAAAAACAGAGTAATGGTTTTAAGTTAGAGGAAGCCTGATTCCAGGTGCATGCTGGGAAAAACCTCATAAGAGCAGCTTAACAGTGAAGCCAATGAGAAGTGTCATTTTGAATTGGAGACTGGACAAGATTTGGTGGCAAAACTTTTATATGGATTCCTGCGTAACCTAAATTGGTTGGTTGGTTCAGAATGTAATGGTTCATGTACTGATTTTCCATTTACCAATGGGATTACAATTCACCAATGCTGGGGGTGCTGCACTGGTTGCCAGTGAACTTCTAAGAGCCATTTAAGTGTGTGTACTGATTTATAAAGCCCTACCTGCTTGCCACCTAGTTATCATATGAATAATGGTTGCAGGGATTGGGTACGTCTAGTTTAATTAAAAGAAGGACTAAGGGTGTCCTGGTAGCAGTGTTCCAATATCTCAGGGGCTACCACAAAGAAGAGGGGGGCAAACTATACTCCAAAGCCCCTGAAGGCAGAACAAGAAGCAATGGAGGGAAACTAAGCAAGGAGAGAAGCAAGGAGAAATTTCCTAACAGTGAAAACAATTAACCAGTGGAACGGGGTTTTTTAAGAAGAGATTGGACAACCATCTGTCTGAAATGGTATAGGATCTCTTGCTCGAGCAGGAGGTTGGACTAGAAGACCTCGAAGGCCCCTTCCAATTCTGTTATTCTCTTATCTGCAAGACTACCATCTCCCATTGGAATTGGCCCAGCCAATGTGATCTACCTGGGAGAAACAATCACTGGTGTCCCACTTTAGGGAGGTGATGGGGCCCCAGGCTCAGTGGCAACACTTTTCAGCTATACCATTTCTTTGTAACAACATCTCAGTAGACATCTGGTTGGCTCCTTCCCTGACTGCCTTCTGCAACTGCTCAAAATGAACCAGGCGGGCTCAACAAAAGGTCACTTGTTGAAATGGGCGGCTATAGAACTCAACTAAATGAGATTTAGTCCTTGATTGTAGATTGTTTCATATGTATAAGTATCGTATCTATACATCGCTGAGAGTCCTTAAGGATTTGGCAGTCTGTGTTAACAACTCCAACTCCTTTGAATTCTGAGATCCTAAGATGTTCTAGATGTTCCATGAATTATTATGAGATCTTATCTTGTTTGGATAGCTTAGGCTTTTTGTCCTTGGGTGTTTTCCCAAAGTTGTACGCAATGTTTAATTATATGATGTCTAGAGATACCATTCCTTCTAGCACTGGTTCGTAATTTGTCTCGAACAATGTTATTACTCTTACAAAATATGAGAGTCTTTGTTTCACACAAGTATCTCGGCAGCAGCAACTCTCCCTAACTTGACTTACAAACAAGCAATTATACCAATTGCTCCTTACCCCCAGGATATGCCCAAGTTAATATCTATTTAAGAAGCACTGGCTTACAAGTTAGCATCTTGTATATTCTTGGATCGGAAGAAAGTAAGATCAGTAGAGTGAATCACTTGATGTGCATGCTAAGATCTCAGTTTCAATTTTGGGACTTTTTAAGCAGAGATGAAAAAAACGTTCTGATTAAATTCCGGATAATTTCTTCCAAATAGTAAAGACAACACTAAGATACCTGGCCCAAGATCTGATTTGTTAAACGGTAGAAATTTGTGTGTTCTACATAGAATCTAGAATAGAATAGAGCTGGAAGCAACCTTGGAGGTCTTTTAGTCCAGCCCCCTGCTTAAGAACCTATACCATCAGACAAGTGACTGCCCAGTCTCTTCTTAAAAACCTCCAGTGATGAAGCACTCACAACATCTGGAGGCAAGCTGTTCCACTGGTTAATTGTCCTCACTGTTAGGAAGTTTATCCTCAATTCCAGGCTGGAATACATAGCTTGGAATATCAAGTAATAGAAAATGATTCATTTATAATTTGTGTAGGGGCAAGTAAACTTCAGGTTAATAAGGCTGCCTGTAGAAAGAACAACCATCCAAATTCCTACACTTCAACAGGTGGTCCTTGACTTACGACCATTCATTTAACGACTGTTTGAAGTTACGACAACACTGAAAAAATATATTTTGACTGGCCCTTTCACTTATGGCTGTCGTAGCATCCCTGTGGTCACATGATCAAACTTTGGGTGCTTTGTAAGCAAGTATTTAAAGATGGCTGCAGCATCCTGAGATCACGGGATTGCCATTTGCAACATTCCCAGGGGGCTTCCAACAAGGAAAGTCAATGGGGGAAGCTGGATTCACTTAATGACTGCATGATTCGCTTAACAAACAGAGTGATTCACTTAACAGCCATGAGAAAAACAGTAGTAAAATTGGACACAACTCACTTAACCACTGCTGTGCTTAGCAATGGAAATTCTGGTCCCCTTGTGGTCATAAGATGAGGATTACCTGTATTTCCAAGAAAAATTGTAGTTCAGAAATTGAGTGACTCAGCCTGTTTAGCAGTAGAGAGTTCTTACTCTGGATGTGTGATATACGTGCTATGATAGGGGTGATATGATAGCAATGTTCCAATATCTAAGGGACTGCCACAAAGAAGAGGAGGTCAAAGTATTCTCCAAAGCATCTAAGGGCAGGACAAGAAGCAATGGATGGAAACTAATCAAGGAGAGAAGCAACCTAGAATTAAGGAGAAATTTCCGGACAGCTAGCACAGTTAATCAGTGGAATGGCTTGCCTTCAGAAGTTGTGGGTCCAACACTGGAAATTTTTAAGAAAAGATTGGATAACCATTTGTCTGAAATGGTATAGAGTTTCCTGCTTGAGCAGGGGGTTGGACTGGAACAACTCCAAGTTCCCTTCCAGTTCTGTTCTGTTCTGGCTGATTTTAGCATTACCTTGTAGGCCTGGACAATCACCTGTTTACCTTAGAAGGTAAGAAGGATCAGTGACCTGATGACATCCTAAGCAGCTTTCTACATGTTCATGATATGTTGGCGTGGGGAATGCTGATGTGGTTTTCAGAACACTTTTTCCTTAATATAAACATATTTTTCAATTACTGAACGACATCCTCATTCCATCCAAAACACGCCACCTGGAAAAATCAATGCAAAATCTAAATGAGAGGCTACATTTGTGATGAGGAAGTCCTAAACTTTGGTATAATTTCAGGGCGCACAGCTTCTGTGATTAGATTACGTTCACGGCAGGTTGAAATTTAATTGAAATGTCTGTCAGTGACATTTGAGGGAGCTGGAATGCATCAAGAATGGCCACTGCTGGCAGGCAAAACCGTAGGCTGAAATTTCAGACTATCTAGAAACCTCACCCTAATAAACACTTTGCCCCAGAACCTGCCTTTTGAAACAAATTCAGTTCTGTGCCTTGATTGAATAAGCGTTTTTCCTTGTAGCCTGCTGTTGAGTCAAAGTGAAATATGTCCCCTCTCTCATTTATTTTGGTTTATGTCACTGGTGCTGTGGCATGTATCACTTTAATAGCTTTCTAAACCTAGCGTTTTCCTTGGTGACCTTTAAGGGGCCTTGTGCATAGCGCACATTCTGAACGGAAAAAAACTCTTTTGCTGTTCCTTGCTGGGTTAACAGTAACAGTCTTAAAAGAGATTTGATGAAGTCTTTAAAAAGCATGCAAACTCCTAAAGAGGTTCTTTCAGATTGACTCTACTTAACCGGTAGTCTTCACTTACCAACCACCTCATTTAGTGAGCCTTCAAAATTACAACACTGTAAAAAAAACAACAACCCATAGTTTTGTGACCAGAACAGAATAACAGATTCGGAAGGAACCTTGGAGATCTTCTAGTCCAGAGGTGTCAAACTCAAGGCCCGTGGGCCAGATCCGACCCACGGAGTGCTTAAATCCGGCCCGCGGGGCGGCCTGGAAATAACAAGGGACCGGCCTGCGGTGCCTCTGGCGGCTAACACGGTCTGTGTGTGCCCCCGCCCCCGTGCCTCGTTTTCACCCTCCATGGCCTCCTGCAGCAGTCTGCCAGCCGATAATGGCCCCCAAAACCATCCTAAAACAGCCCAAAAAACTGCCCTAAAACGGACCGAGACAGACGCAAAGACACCCAGAAAACAGCTGGCTGAGTGCTGCAGGAGGCAATGGACAGTGAAAACAAGGTGCAGGGGGGGGCATGCACGGACACCACCATGCCCCATTTTGG
>JANHFL010002869.1:117013-128892 GCA_032468155.1 Oxyrhabdium leporinum | reverse complement strand
GATAGATAGATAGATAGATAGATAGATAGATAGATAGATAGATAGATAGATAGATAGATAGATAGATAGATATATGAGAGAGAGAGAGAGAGAGAGAGAGAGAGTGAGTGTCCAGTATTGCTATTGTAAGTGCCAATACTGCACATACATGTCAAATTACATAAACATTATTTTAAAAAACTCTGTACCTTGGCTTGAAGTAGGAAGGACATTCTCAAGAAAAGCCTCAGGCAAGGAAAATAGATTTATTGAATCCACATTTTAAAAATTGCAGGAGATTGATCTCCGTGCAAATGTATGTATTTTCCCCTTGAAGTTAAGTTTGCCTGTATTTAGCAAGAATCTGAAAAGCATCCATGTTGATTAAAGATTCAACACTGATTAACCCAACACTTTCAAAATCTAGTTAACTAAATAGACCAATGTATCTCCAATATCGGTTGTCTGTCCATTCTCAGTGAGTCGGACCCGCTTTTGAGCTAGGTCTATATGAAAGACAGCTTGATCTAAAATAGGAGACTTCTCAGCATCTTCCTTTCCAAGCACAGGAACACATCGGGGTCCCCGGAGAGGATCATCAAATCGCATTAATTTTACTTTGGAAAGATCTGAAAAAGAATTTAAAGGCATAATTTTAAGAGAGGCAACGTTCGTATGCAAATCACAAGAAGGCTGATGCAAAAGACGTAACAAAAATGGATGAGTTTTAACAGTATAAGCTGCTGTTGTTGCCTGCCCAGCTTCCCGAAAGAGTGCCTTGATAGAGGCTTACATTTTGCTCTTTGGGCCCATTGCTTTAAAGGATGGGGAAACCCTTCAGAACTAAGGCTTAATTAAAAGACAAGGGAGGAGTGGAGTACTCATGACATGTGATTAAAGCTGTGACTCATTGAGCAGAATCACCTAGAGAACAATCCCTATTTTTCCATCCAGACAGAGATGTATGAAGGCTTTGAGTTCCCCAAATGTTCTATTAGACTTGCAAATCATGTTTACATAAGGAGGCACACAATTCCACCCCTCTTAAGACACACTGCAGCTCTGTCAAGCTAAACTTTCAGGAGCAATAAATAAATAGCACTCCATGAGGGATTTGGGAAATTCCCAAAAGATATTTAATTGTTTTAGTGATGTTTAGCATGATGTAGATTTTAATATTTCAGTAAGTTGTTGTTAACACAACAGAACATTTTTTACAAAAAGAAATTTTCTTTATTGCTATTCTTTATGCAATGTATTAGAAATATGAACCGCTTTCTTAAATTGTGCTCCTTGTTTATCAGCTGTCATTTTAAACGGGCTCTTCACAAAGAAGTTTCATCTGTTCACTCAGGTTGCTGATAAACACTAGCCCTTGAGAAGTGTTACCTCCACATCACTCTCCTAATATCTTTCTCTGTTTTTGTTAATGACTTAGATGAAAAAATAGAGGGACCACTTAATATATTTCCAGGTAACACTAAATTGGATGGTATTGCTAAAAGACAAAAATAGATTTCAAAATGGTCTTTAAAGATTAGGGGAATGACTGAAAAATCACACAATGAAATGCAAGGTTCTTCACTTAAAAATCGAATACACATTAGCTTGGTAACAGTACTTGTGAAAAAGATCTTGCCTGATCTGAGTACGAATTAGCAAAACTGAGTACGAATTAGCAATATGATGCTGCTGGGACAAAAAAATCAATATTAGGCTACATCAGTGTAATTCCCAAATTATGATAATAGTTCCATTTCTTTTACATGGGTCTGATTCAATCAAAGTACTGTATTTACGTTCTGCGTGCCACACTTTAAAAAGGATTCAGAGTAATTGGAATAGAGTCATAGAAAAGCAATGGGGATGATCAAAGGACAAGAAACCAAGTCCCATGAAGAGAGATTGAAGGAGTTTAGAATATTTAACCTTGGGTCTGGAGAGAAATGATAACAGTTTTCAAAAAGCTGAATGGATGTCACTCAAAAGAAAGTCAGGACTTGCTCTATATTGTTTGCAAAAAAACCCTTCCTAACAATAAATGCAGTTTGATAATGGAAGCAATCACTCAGGTAGGTGATGGATTGCCCTTCACTGGATATGTACAAGTAGCAGGTAGACAAACACAGAGGATACATTAATTTAAATTCCTGACCTACATAGGAGATTGGATTCAAAGGCTTGAATAACCCCTTTTAATTTTATGATTCTCAATGGAATCACTTACCTCCTAGTGGAAAGAAGTTGAAAACTGTACATAAACACCTCTAATCTACACGCCGGTAAAATCTAATCTAAAGAACTACACATTCCCTCTCTACTTCTTAGTCTTTGTCCCATTTGAATCTGTCTCTTGTTCTTGATGGTCACATATATATTTCCTTTTCCCTGGCAATGCCTATACTGACTCTCACCAGGCTAATTTTCTATTTCAGCATATACATTTCACAAGATATTTTCATGCAGAGGCTGAACATTAGATTAATTAATTAGACAATTTATTAGTAGTTAATAATTTATTAATTAGATAAATTAGATAAATCTTTATCTCTATTAGATAAAGGGTTGTAAACTTAGTATTGGTTTAAATGTCTCTTTCCAACATTATGGTGTTAATTAAGTTTCTCCCCAAAGTGTAAAACACGTCCAAATCCTGTTACAACTGACTTTAAAAGTCACCTTGTATGATATTGTGATAAGCAAACCGCTCCACCAAACCCTTCCCTTCTCTTCACTGTTATAATTTTAGATCACAATCCATCCCAAATGGCTTTACTTTAAGGGATTCTTAATGGCAAGTATCTATTTTGGTGAAATACTGCTAAATGGTCCAATATTTTCCTTGTGAAAAAAAGTAGCAAGATGTCACCTTAAAATTATCCCATTTAAAAATAGTAATGTGCTAGAGGCAAAGAACTTCAGACTGTTTTAGGAAAATCTAACAGCAACTATCACAAAATATAAGGAGCTACTTCTCTGGAAGCTAAGACTCTTATGTACAAAAAAAATCTCTCCCTGTCACATCTAAGGCTCTTCTCTCCCCCTTTTTGAGTATTTCATTTCTTCATTTTTAGTAAATATGTTACAGAGGGGAAGCTGAGATGAAAATCAAGTAATGGTTTTACCAGCAATAATCATTTTATATGCTATTGTGAAGGGGAAAGGAAGGAGCAATTATAGGCTGTTTGATACTATTCTTTCCATAAAACTAGAAAGTGTTCCAATAAAAGCAGCTAAGTTATCTGTTTTGTCATGAGGTACAATAGCCTTTTTTCCTTTTGAAGAAAGAAGCCTTTTCAAAAGCTATAAGCCACTTCTCAAGGAATTGCTAAACAGAACTTTCCTAATGAGCCAGCTATTTTAGTCTTCCTAAGTTCACAGCTCCCTTTTATCAAACAATCTTTTTAACTGCCTGCCTAACCATGACATCTTCTGAAACAACCATTTAGAAGAATTACTGATTTAGTCTCAATGGCTTTTCATTCACTTCAAAACAGTCTAGTTCTGGATCTCTCATAATTGTCTGCCTAAGTTTGAAATGCCTGGGAAGACAAGTTATGTATTTTTTTCCCCACTCAACTGTTTTTCAAGGAAACAGATTCACATCAAAATATGAAAATTGTCTCTTTCCCTAAGATCAAAACACACAAGCAGCTGAAGTGATGAGAAAATAAATTATATTTGTGATATGGAACGTTTGGGCCTAGATATAATTCCCTATTTGGATATAACTGCTGGGATCAGCAAAGACACAGAGTAAAAAGGACACTATCTCCTTGTTAAAAGGAGCTTTGTCAACTCTCTTCAGCACAGCAACTGTGGTTTGGTTAGATTTAACGAGTTTAACTAAAAGACTTAGCGAGTTTAACTAAAAGATTACAATTCTTGCAAAGAAAGGCCTTTACTGATTATTGGTAAGAATCAAAACATTCAATTTATGGCTGAGAGTATGGAATTAACTTAAAAATATAAAGTTTAACCATCTGGGTTTTTAAGCAAAGAATCTTTGCAGGAGTAGAGTGTAAAAGAGAACAGGGCAATGTCATGAACTTTCCTTTTCCCTTCCAGGCACTAGAAATTTGGAAGGGGAAGCATTAGTCACTCAATGATCAACATCAATCATATAGCTGATCTATCATATGATATGATCAATCATATGATAGATCATAGCTCCCCACAAATATTTATCTGATTGTTTATTTACTAGATTTCTATTTTTCCTTTTTGTTCAGCTGCCCAAGGAATCAAACACTTCCCTCTACCTTCCCTATCTTTCACCAAAACAATAAGGCTGTGAGGTAGGATGAGCTGATTGACTCGCCCCAAATCACTCTGTGAGCTTCTGCAACTAAGGGTGAACTAGAACCTGGATCTCCAGATGCTAGGCTGGCATCATAACCACTACACTATATTGCCTCACCACTCGCCACATAAATTCATTGTTAGTCAGAACCGTCCATCTGCCACTGCACCTCTTTCGCCACAGGTTTCCTAAACCAAAGCAACTTTATAAAAACCCTTCTTAATCTTTTTACCAGGATTAGCAGCATTTGATAATCATGCTGATGTTAACATGCATTTTAGTTTCAGTCTATATTTAGACACATATATCCAAATTTAAGCTTTAGAATAAGGAAAATAATGTAATGGTAATGAAGCAATTTTTCTATTCAGAAGTTCAAGAAAATTCTTGTTCCAACACTGATTTGGAAACATTTTCTATTAGAAAAATACAACATTGTTTTAGTATAATCTAAAATTACAAATGTGATTTCATCTTCACTAATAAAAATATATTACATTTAACATATTTGGCTTCTACTAACTTAATTTCCTCTTGGCAAGCTAGAAAGAGCTTTTTTTCACCACAGCACTGAGTATCATTTCTGGCTATTGAGTAAGAAAATCCATTTGCTTCAGTTCCTTAACATTGCAAGACATTATGGCCTACTGCTTTGAGATAAATAGAGTGAATACTTGCCACCTCTAGCATTATACCTTCCAGAAAGATAAGACTCAAAGGTTCATTCATTACAAAAGTGTGAAATGAGCAGGAATGGGTGACTCAAGACACATACAACTAAATTAATGCATCACTCATACTGAAATTATAAATCTGGTGAAAGCTAGTAATTATCACCGGTAGTACCAATTGCACATCTGGAGCTTTGAAACCAGCTCCTCCAAGTTTCAGAACCTCAACAAAAACTCCTTCAAATCCAGATCATAATGGATTGAGTTTCAGTTCTGGTCTTAGACAAGAGATCTAGATAACATTGCTGCAGGCGTGTGGAAACCAGAGTAATATTCTATTTCTTCTAAAAAATTCTAAAATCTATCTGAAATAAAAACTTGAACCTGAGTCTACATCTTACCTTTGATTCCTCTGTTCAACTTCATTAACCGTCTTATTATTGTATCTCGGCCATCTCCTTGCCTGACTTCAATCTTTGTAGAAAAATGTCCATTTGCTGGCTGAGGGTTTATTAGACAGATAGACACACCAGGCTGTAAAGAAATTTTTAAAAATCTCTATTTTGTATGGATTTTTCAAAGTCTACTGAGGACACAGAATACACAGGCTTATACCTAGCATTTCATCTTATCAATAAGGCTGGCTTCCAATTGTGCTACACAAATATTACCACACAAGAAGAATAATTTCTTCTATGTTGTTGTAAATTATCTGCATTAATTTCTGACACGGTTGTCAGATTTTCCATGTTCTGTATTATACTAAAGTATGCTATTGTGGTGGTGATACTCTTACAGAACAGATGGATAAACAGTTGGAAAAAAGCCATTGGAACTTTTGTTAAGGCAACAAGATTATTGCACGGGCAAAGATGGAAAGAACTGGCAATACCTATAACAGAGAAATGGTTGGTAAAGATGACAGAACTTGCTGAGATGGCCAAAATTACCTGTTTGATTACAGAAAAGCCAATATCTATGTTTAACTGTTGACTGGAAATTCCTTATGGACTTCTTGCATAAAACAGAGGGAAAAAATGAACTTATGTTGTATGGTTTTGACAATTAGATATATTATAGAAAGGAAAGAGTCATAATATAACTTTAGAATAGGCGAGTCCAACCTGCGGCCCATAGTTAGTAATGCAGCCCCACAAGATCATAAACTTTTAATGTTATTATACCATTTTACATTATAAAACTGTATTATATATTTTGTATGCAGCTGAAAACAATTCCTCTTCACTCAATGTAGCTCAAGCGAGCCAAAGTGCTGGACGCCCATGCTTTAGAGCAGGGGTGTCAAACTCGATTTCATTGAGTGCCGCATCAGGGTTGCGTTTGATCTCAGGGAGCCAGGGGGTGTGGCCAGCTCAACGTCACTCGTCAAGGCTGTTTTTGACCACAATGACCTTCTGCAGTCTTCTGCCAGCAAAAACGGAGCGCACATCTTCCCCAGATCTCTGTTTTTGCTGGCAGAGGGCTGCAGGAGGCCATTGCTGCCAAAAACGGAGCCCAGGTGGGCCTTGCACAGCCTCCCTGAGCTCTGTTTTCACTGGCAGAGGTACCACGGGCCAGTCCTTTGCTATTTCCAGGGCAGCCCCAAGGGGCAGATCTAAGCACCCCGCGGGCCAGATCCGACCCCGGGGCGTTGAGTTTGACATCCCTGCTTTACAGAAAGCTAGAAATTTACAATTGTATGTATAATTGCGGTAAAGAAAAGCGAAGGCACTCCTTTATATCTTTTTTCTTTCTTTTCTATTTTTCTGCTGCCTTTTTTTTCTTTTTGTCCTCTAGCTTTCTCCTTTATTCATTGTTCTATTTTCCTTCTACCTCTATTTTAATTTTTGCTTTCATTTTAATTGAAATTAGAACTTTTAATAAAATTATACCTAAAAAGTCAATGAAATGGGCAAATAGCGCAAATGAAGAGACTGACAGGTAACCCAGAGGAACAGGATGGTTAGAAGTGATGGGCTGGGTCCCAAGAATGGAAGACGTTTAGAGAGGCAAGACTGGGATAGAAGAAAAAGGTTAGTTGCCCTTCCCCTCCTTCAGCATATGACCTTCATACCAGAAGCCAAAGCAGAGCAGCACCAGATAAGGGGCAAAGAGGGGGGGGGGAGGCACCCTAATGTGGATGCTAACACCAGAATCAGTGAGTGATGTCCATGACAACACACACAGTTGTGATAAATTATGAGGAGAGCAATATGAAAGTCAAATCAAGGGAGACTGGTGGAGGGGATCTTAATAGGGATAATATAGCAGACAGATGGATAAAAAAATAAGTAACCCCAACAGAGAAAATGAGATAGAGATAACAGAATGAATTGGTAGGCAAAGGAATTAGTTAAAGCTGGTACACAAAAGAGATTATCAACCACTGAATTAAGTTGCTGCCAAACAAAAAGAGAGGAAAAAATCTAAGATCAACTATAAAAATATAAAACAAAGAAAGAGAAAACTGCAGTGATTAAGACTTGGAATCAGCTAGGGCATTTGGGCAAAGAACGAAACCAGAGTATCAGGGAGAGAACTCAAAGTTATAATAGAGCAGAATGAAAACACAATAGGGAAATCACAAAAATGTAAGAACAGTACACTGATGACGCAGAAATAAGCTCTAGGAGATACAATAAATAAGTTATTGTATATAATAGTACATAAACATAACAGTAAATAGAAAAGCTTCACTATTCATTTCTCTAACAAGATTTTCTTTCCCATACTGCAAACTGTGATTCAACATCATTTTTTTTTCCAATGAGAGCTGTCAAATTTCCTGACAGGGTTTCTATCATTCCCAAGTTTTTGACATGCATCAGATTGCAGTTCCGGGTTCCTAAAGTGCTCTCTACTCAACAGTTCAATTTGCCCATTTGATTGAAGCCCAGAGTCTTCTTATTAAGAGATACTGCCACCGAATCCAATTCAAAAATAAAGCACATGTAAGAAATTCAGCAGCCTTGACCAAAGCCGTCACCAAAAGATAATTAATATAGCCAAATGCTCAGCCTTTCTACCTGCACAATAGCAATACACCGTGTCCTGAAACAGGAACTAGAGTTTGTGCTGTTCAGTAATATTCCAGTATTTTCATTCAACATACTTCAGAAATTATGAGGGGAAGTATTTAATTATATATGCTAGTCGATCTAAAACCTAGCCAGTAATTCCATATTCCGGAACAAAGCAAAACTAAATATTGTGCTAGAAGCCGGATTTGCAACCAGTTACTGTTGAACAGGGATATAATATATAAACACAGAAAGCATCTGAATCTCCTCATTATCTTAGAGTTGTCACTTGTATTCTTTTTATTCTAGGAATGTTGCTATCCAGACAACACTCACAATTAAAATTAAACATTAATTAAAGTAATAATATTATAGTAAGAGAGGGAAAAAGCCCCGATGCACTATTACCATTAATAATTGAGCAAGTAAGCATACACAGAGAAGCTGTCTCATCTTCCAGTCTTTATATGCTATAGGGGTGTTCTGCGTAATCACTTTGCACATCATTTGTCAAGCCCTGCACAAAGGAATCTCAGTAGAGAATGACACAATTGTAGCTTGGAGAAGAGAAACATTTAGTTCAAGGGAGGCTCAGTTCTCAGAGACTTCTACTAAATTCTATGGACTCTATCACAGGATTCCCAAACTAGTTGGCAGAAGCATTTTTCAGAGCTTCCTGGAAGGCCAATTAGGTTTGAGTCCAGCTTCACTTCAGGAAGAATGATATTCCACAGAGTGGGGGACATAGCAGAGAACGCTTTCCTCCTAGGTCCCATCTGATGAAACTCCCTAGCTGACAGGACCCACAACATGCTTCTGGATCTCGAATAGGACCCGTAAACAAACTGGGAAACAGTGCAGCCTATGCAACAGAGGTGTAACGTCTGCAGTTCTTGGACTACGCATAACTGGACTACGCATAACTGCCCATGCCACTGCATTTAGCACCAACTGTAAACGTCCAGATACTCTTCAAGAGCAGCCCCATATAGACAACATTCCAGTAGTCCATTCAGGAGGTGACTAGGATATGAGTGTCTGGCAACAGAGCCTCCCAATCCAAGAATGGGCACAACTAGAGCAAAACACAAAGCTGTGCAAAAGCATTCCTGCCCACAACCACCATCCGCTCTTTGAACAGGAGCCATGAATTCCAGAAGAACCCACAGAATGTGCACTGAGTCTGTATGGAGCAACCTCATCCGGTAGCAAAGATGATGAATCCCCAGATACAGAAGACCCTACATCCAAAGCCACTCAGGCTCGCCAGGCGTTTAGCTGGGTAGAAAATAGGAATGATGGAAGGAAAAGACTAATGTAAGCGTAAAGCTCTCACAGAAAACAACAAACCATTGGGGATAAGATTCCTGCAGGAATGTAAAAGAAGAAACCAAGAAAACCAAACTTACTTCTACTCTAAATACGCAGAATGGCTTTCCAGGACAGCAATCTTCTTTAATTTTCTCATCTCCTTCTGAGGCAAATTTTAATTCTATATGTTCCAGCTTTAGAAGAAAATGGGGAAACCGTTTAAAAAAAATTAGTTCAAATAGATTAATAAGAAAGTTCAATTGTATCAAAGAGTTTCACGTGATTAGCTAATGAGTTCTAATTTTAAAAAAGTTCCATAGGTTTGATTCTTTTATCTATAAATTTAAATGTATCTCAAGTACAGAGGTTTGAGCCAGGAAATGTTCCACTTTGGGCAAAAGTGTGGCAGTTTCAAAGTTATAGGATGTTTATTGCTTTAATGCCTATTGCACACGACAGATGCCAACATTCCATTATTTGGCCCCACACATCAAAGCCTTTACTTTTTTCAAAGTAACTGTTCAAATATCATTAAAAAGACTAGATTTTTTTTCTCACAACAAATAATATAGCCAACAGACTTTAGTTACTGAGATAAATATACTAACTGTAATCATAGTCATTTGAATCGGAATTTTTCTAAATTCAAAATTGGCCAACTAAAAAATTCAAATAAATAAATCCCCAATTAAATCAGTTAGAAGCAGAAATTCCTATTTATATTAGGAATCATTAAATTTAGAGAAGGAATAAACACTGCCCCAAAAAGGCTGAGAATTTCCAATAATTTTGTCAACTTAGGGGAAAACAGCAATCTCAATAGGGTAAGACAGGTATCTGTTCAGGTGATAATAAGAAAGGAACGTGTTAGTGTTATACTCTGGTTTCACTTACAGAAGATCATTAATATTGACTTCAGGGCTCTAATTCTGGATGAAATCCTCCACTAAACATTTCTCATGTGCCAGCATTATATTGGATTGGATTGGATTAGGCAGCTATTCAGAATAGAACTGGAAAAGATGCCTCAGAGGAGGCAACAGAACACTCAGCGAACATACAGATGGCTCTTTAAAGAAGCCACATCTTTTCCTGAGTTTGATATGAGGTAGATATGCAGCCTCTGAAAAACATATCCTTGCATTAAGTAGTCATTGGCAGGATACAAGGAGATGATTGCAACTGCTGTTCCACCTTAATTCAAAGGTGTATTTTCCTGGGATGGGTAGCTACTGTACAAGTCTGGGAAAAGACGCGGCTTCTTTAAAGAGGCACCCATAGATTCAAGGGTGGCTTGAATCCAATTTTTCACTTCCATGCTAAATAGTTACATATTTTCACAGTTGGATTGTTGTTGACTCAAAATGAAAAATATGCAGAGTTTTCTTTTACAGACCCATGTGTATATTATATATACACACACACACACACGTATGCACCTTGTAGATAGACTTTGTATCACTAGCTAGGAATTGAAGATAAATAGGCAAAGGATACTGAGCAGTGTTTCTCCACCTTTGCAGTTTTTAAGATGTGTGGACTTCAACTCCCACAAATACACAGTCACCATGCTGGTTGTGGAATCGTGAGAGGTGTCCACACATCTTAGTTACCAAGATTGAAAGACAATGATATATTTTCCAGCAACACTGAATCTTAACAAGAGCTGAATATCATTAAGGCTTCATAGCAAGTGCTCACCTCTAAGGAATTTGTCAAATAGACTATATTCTCCCGCAGGACAGCCTGTTCATCGAACTCCAGCTCCAGATCAAGCACGTGCGATCCCTTCTTCTCCAAATTTTCCTACCAACAGTAAAAAGTACAAGTTTTAAAGTGCATCAATGCTGAGCAAACCTTTGGTAGAACTTTTCTAGTAGGTTTCCCAGCTGGTCTATGAGTCCCAGCAGAGCCATTACAGTTTACAGAAGATTGCCAATTCCAGCCACAATTTGGAAAGCACTTAAAAGTAACTTGTTTTTGTCTCAAATCTACTTTTTAATTTTTTTAAAAAGCACACTTAGAAAAATGTTTTAAAACAGAAAACTATCTCTATTATTATTGTTATTCTTTAATTAACTAAATGTATATGCCACCTGATTCCCAGCAACTCTAGCAAGCACATAAAACGAGACATCTCTGAGGGCCAGATTTTGAAAGTAAATAGAACTTGCAGATCAGAAGCCATATGAGGAGATTCATATAGGGGATCCTCTGCCTTCCTCCAACATCTTGCTGAATTTTAATTGTCAGGGACTGCTTTGAAAAAAAAAAGTATATATATTTTTTGCCAACTCATAATGCATATGCAGTGACTTTCTAATAAGCCTTTTGGTGTCTGCAAGAGAATTGGCAAGTAATACAACATTCCAAGGTAAATGAAGTATGAGTCAACAAACCTACTCAAGTCAGACTAAAATTAATACAAATCAATCAATAAAAATACAAAATACTTCTAGTCCAACCCCCTGCTCAAGTAGGGGACCCTATACCAGGAGTGTCAAACTCATGTCGTCATGAGCCTAGGTGGCGCAGTGGTTAGAGTGTTGAACTGCAGGCCACTTCTGCTGATCCAATCTAGCGGTTCAAATCCCA
>JANHFL010002869.1:98146-113621 GCA_032468155.1 Oxyrhabdium leporinum | reverse complement strand
GGGATTTGAACCGCTAGATTGAATCAGCAGAAGTGGCCTGCAGTTCAACACTCTAACCACTGCGCCACCTAGGCAAGCAAGCCTATAAGCAGAATTGTAGCAATAAATAGCAAAACGCTGACCTTAATCATTGCTACAAAAGGCATAACCCTTTTCATGTATTTTTTCAGTTCCGGCAACGAGCTGAGTTCACTGACAATTATTTTGTTGTCTGGAAGCTGTCCTCCATTGGTCTACAACGAAAAACATACAAGATCCAATTATTCTGCTGTTGACAGTTCTATGGAAAAAGACAGCACACATAACCCTCAATTGGATTTATTTATTTATTTGACCTTCACCAATCTTAGTACTGCACACAGTTCTGAAGCTCAGTGAAATGGTGCAGATAATCTGCTTTCTCCAGGACTTTCTGAATCTATCACCCAGCTATCTTCTCCATAATCTTCCCCCAAATGGGAGAACAGTCAAAATGATGAAGCAATTTGTTTCTACAATTATCTGCTAACATTTCTTTGTATCTTTGTAGATCCCTTTTTTATGAAATCTAACTTTTCCCCTGAAGAACTGCTTCACCCCAATTTTAAATGCTGCCGTTTAAATGTTATTCTTTAATGAGTTCGGAAGACCACTGGGAACCCCTCCATCCTGCCAAGCCATGTTTCTATATGTGGCCATGCTCTAAATATCACACCTTGCTCAAAATCATTTAGGACAGCTACTCCCTCGGGCTGTCACAATTTGTGGTCCACCGAGCAGAACACAGCTGAGTAATCACACCCAGCCTGCTGAGCTGTCCACAAAGATATCAAGAGGGCTCCTGATTCTTGCTGGCTACCTGAACTACAAAAACAAAGGAAAAGGGAACAACTGGCTGTCAAAAGATACGATAGCCTACGATGCAGTGTTGACAGCCTGAATTGGGTTTGCAAGATCTTAAGCTGCGAAAGAAAGAAATTTCTGTTCCAGGCATCACTTTTGAATACTACATCTATAACTCACTTTTCTCTGCCAAAAAGAGTTGCAGCAAAAAAAAAAGTAGGTTATTTCAAGCTAACAAAGCAAGCTGTCTGGAAAGATCCAATCCTACTCAGCCCCTATGAATTCTCCAACACTGTGCTGCCAAAATGTGGGGTGACAGAAGCAATTTTCCTTCTTCTTCTTCATTTACTCTAAAGCAAAGTATGATGCAGCTCCACTAGTCTAAGGATACTTCTCTTATGTTGCCACTTCACAAATCCTAAATATTGTTCCTACAACAGTTTGCAACTGTCCTCACTGCAGCAACCTAGAACTCCAGGTAAGGCAAACCACATGCTCTCTAACCAATCTAGACAGAAATGCAAAAGCTCTCCCACCATCTAGCTAGTGGCCTCTCCTTTATTCCATTTAGTCTTGTGGCAAAAATAAAATATGCGGTTAATAAAACGGGGCATAAGGATAGTTAATGGTGTTGTTTTTTCTGCAGGTGTTTATGTATTGCATTTCTTTCCCTTCACATTCAAATAACTTTCAGTTCTTAATTATCATTTAATAATTAATAACTTTTAATTACTACTTTAATTATTTATTTATTTCAGTTTATGTAAACACCCAAGAAGTCTTGCAATAAAGCAAAACACAAAGCATGACGGGACAAGCAATGTAATGGAAGGTTAAATTCCTACCACTAAAATCAATTAAAAGTTAAAAGCCTGGCAAATAAGAAATGTTTTTTTTTCTATTTTCCTAAAGATTTATTTAGACTGATTCTGGATATGTATTATTATGCTGCTTTTAACCCGTGTTTTATTTATGGTCCTCATTTGCACAAACTGAAAGTTAGAGATATCTGAAGCCACGAGAGAAATGTAGGCAGGATAATCACCTGATAATGTTTTCGTAGAATCAATAGTGTGGTGTTCTGCCACGGAGGGTAGTTCTTGGCCACATAAATGGTACAGTGGGATGGTTTCTGTGGTGCTTCTTTGTTGCCCTTCTAGAAAACAGCAAGGGAAGTTTTGCTTAGCAAAATGTGTGAAGTTTTCAAACAATAACTGCAGGAAAAAGGACATGGATGCTTACTTTGCCCTTTCCTGGTGCCATGTAGTTTTTTAGACGCAGACGGAGATCATGGGCTACTTCTGTTAGATACTGGGAAGACTGGACCAGGACTTCATCTACTACCCCAGGTACAGGCCAGGAAGCCTTCATGATGGATGCAGCCTTTATAGTTAACACACATGGATTGGGGGTGAAGAATCTGATGCAATATTCCCATCATTCTGCAACATACAATCCCTCCCTCGTTCGCCAGTGAATGAAAAGCAGTACCTTGCCCAACAAGCTCCAAATATATTCACACACATGAGGGCAGATTGGAGCTAGCAGGAGAGTCTGTGATTCAATAAACTGGAACACCAATTCTCGGTGCATTCCTTCTACGGCAAGTTCCCGGTACTTGTCTTTCGCTGCCTGAAGGAGAGCCAGCAAAAGCACTGTTAAAACCATTCCAACTGTCATGAAAAAAACACGGCAGAAAGACCATTTCCTTGCTTGTAAACCACTTATATTCTCAAAATAGATTATTAAAGGGGGACTGATAATTTTGTAGACCTAAGCACTAGCTGGAATAAGAAACAAATCAAATCCTGCCAGTTGGATACTACATAGCTTTATATTATGAAGGTTTTTGAAAGAGAAGTGCATCGGCATAGACATAAAAGTCAAGGATAACTGCAGTGGTATACTACATACTGTCATTTTGAATCGCCCAATATCAAAAACTACTATAAAGAAGTGTGGAAAATAGAAGCAATAAATATGATCTATTATTATGCCTAGAGAGTTCAGAGAACTGAACCATATTCTTGGAATGTGGTTGTGCAAAGGAGTCAGGGCATGCTGTTACCAACTATTGTGTATATATTGGGGAACTGCTGACACCTTATGGACAATTATGTAAAACATTCTCCTTCTTATGAGCAACTGAAAGCAGAATACAGTTTTTTATCCATTTCTCGTTGATATTTTTTATAAATAATCATTTCCTTTAATTATTTGACCTCTATTTTTTACTCTCTTTCAATTCTAATTGCCAATCTGATAATTAACTCCTGAGGAAATACTCAGCCCAAATCATCAGATGCTGCAATTCTAATTTATTTAGATTTAATTAAATCTAATGTATTTATACTGTCCCATTTAGCACAATGCTAAATCTCTGATCCTTAACATAGAGGATAGATCATTCTCAAAAAGGCTATAATTCAGCAGTCAGTTGTGTTTAAAGTCCGAAGTCAATCTTTGCATTTCCTATTCAGTCAGGGTTCTGCAATCTTTTTAAAATAATGAGTTTAGTAATCTCCTAAAATACGTACACTTTTATTTTACAGCACTGTTTTGGGATGCTATCAGAGTATGAAAATGAGGTCAGGTGGCTATACAAAGCCCATGGAGAACAAAATGGAAGAGAAACTGGGAAAGTAAAGATTGCCCCACTAGAGCTCTTTATAGGATGTGGCCCGCTTAAGTTCTGCTTAAACTGAAGCTGGTCCCCGTTATTGATTGCTGGATACAAAGGGAATATTGTCCTGGGGTTGCTGTTGACAGGCTGATTCCAAAAAGGGCCAACTGTTTTATCTTCACATATGAGTATAGGGAATTAGGGAAAGAGTTGCTGCTGCAGTCTTCTAGTTTTATTAATTGTGACAATGTTATAGCGTAGCATTGTGGGGGAGAGGGAGAAGGAACGTGGCCTTAGAATAAATACCAATGTAACAACTGACAGGAGGAAACATGGTAATGGACTGCAATTCGGTCATGTAGGAAAAGGCAGTTTGGTTAGCTGTTGATTGGCCTTTTTTCTTTTCAGATTGCAGTCTACACAATAAAGTCAAGGTGATCGGGAAGATGAGCTTTCCAACATAAACTTTCATGTTAGTTACTGGTAAAACATCTCATAGCAGCACAACTGAATTCATAGGACAGAGGCGCAGTGGTCTAAAATTTCATCTCCCAATAATCCTCTGCTCCTTCACATTCTGCCTTTATCTCCCGCTCCATACAGTAGTGTCTAGATAGCTGTCACACCCTGTATTTATCTTTTAGGGGTTAGGGTTAGAGGATGGTAGATTAGAGGATAGGTTAACCCATCCTCTAATCTACCACACCAAAGAGACAGAGCCCCCACAACCTGTGTTGCTTTTCTGTCCAAATAAAAGCAGAGAGTGGATGAAAAATATCCTATAGCACCACCCCCTTGCCCTGTAGTACTGAGGCAGCTTTCTTCCCCCTGGCCTTTGTGAGATAGACCCATCTCACAATATTTTAAAAAAATCAAACTTTCTTTTAAAAAAAAAGAAAGAAAAAGAAAAAGAAAAGATAGAATGTGAAAATCTGTAACGTCTGTAATTGACAGCTTTTAGTAATCAAAGAAAAAAACATCCAAATGCATAAACCTTATCACTGGGAAGTGTTCTTTCTTTTATATGCTGGTTTGTTTTAGCATACTATTAATACATGGTTTACATCTGTAGCAATTTACTTTGACAACATTTGTGCTAGAAAGCAGAAGTGAGTGTTTAATAATCTATATTCTAAAGAACAGGTGCTCTACCTGAAACTCAAAGAATCCAGTTTTAAGAGCTTCCTTAAACATCATCTTCTCACAGTTTTGTTCCGTCTTTATTATGCCTACGTTCATTTCACTACGGGAGAAGAAAGCTAGAATTAGAATAGAATTAGAATTAAATCCAAGGTTTCGTGACAGAATCCTGTAAGACTGCCATAAATGAAGTCAGATCATGCAATACGACCATAGGATCATGCAAGATTGCCATAAAAAAATATGCATTTATTTATTTTAGAAAATGTAGTTTCCCTTAAGCAAACAAGTTGACCCTTCCTCAAGGATACCTGGCAAAGACCCTGTCATTGAAGGTTCTGACAGGCCCGCTTCTTAAACTGTCCCAGTTAGCAAGCATTTCTTTCACCCACTCCACCCATGTATAGAGGCGGAGAATGCCAGCATCTGCCATGGATTCCACAAAGTTTGCATCTTCAACAGTATCACCTGCATCAGCCAGTGCCAGTCGCATGCCTGAAAGGGAAAGAGGTTTCACTTTCTAAAGCAATAGCAAAAGGCATTCAGCCAACAGCTGGGTGACACCACTCTTGCTGTGAAAGAAGGCTGCACAAAGCATTCAAAAGAGGCTTTTTTTTTTCAAGTCAAGTTATATATGTAAAGCATCCCTACTTAATGCCACCAAAATTGCTTCATTCATCTGAAGGTTTAGTGCTGTTCCCTGGCTTTCTCCATGTTTGCACGAAGACACAAGCAACCGTTTCCTTGGGATTATCAATGAAACGAAGTGGACAACTGGGAAAAGTAGCCACCTCAAATCTTCTAGAGGATGTAGCTCTGTCACTTTGCAATACAGCGGGCGTATTTTCATTGGGAAGGAACACCAGAACTTAAAGCAATTGTAAACATGCGATTTTTAATTTGTTAAATTTCCAATAGGGTATATGCACTTAGGTTTTTCATATGCTGATCGAGAAGATTTTCTCCTTTAAAACAGGGAAGGCGTTTGATTAGATAAACTGCTATAAAATGGGTAATATAAACTCTACTCTAAGTTAGACATTATATTACTGATATATTATTCAGCCAAGTAGAGTTTTCAAAATTCAAACATAATGTAATGTGTCTTCTTACCATCAGCTGAAAATTTATCTATAGCTTGACTCAAAGTAAGAAAATTGCCTGTAGATTTAGACATCTGTTAACAAAATCAAAAGGAGAAAAAGATATAAATAATGGTATTTAAAAGATGGTCTGTCTATGAAAATCAGACCCCAAACTTAAATCTAATGGGGACAAAGAAAGAGAAGTATATTTTTATCTATTAGTCATTAAAAAGAGCACTGCTAAATCTTCTATCAACACAGTCAAAATACATATAGACAAACTTGCAAGTATCACCTAGCTTCCCTCAACAAATCTTCAAAAACCCTGACTGATACTTTGGTGAGGGAAACTATCAGGAAATCTCAGTGCTATAAATCAAATCAAGAAGGCTGTAGACTAAACTGTGAAAAAGACACCAAAATATTGTAGAAGACAGTGACAATCTATTTTGGCTGTGATGTCTACAAACATGGGTGTGTTCATATAGTCACTAGGAGACAAACTCAACATTAGGAAGTTTTCGCCATCCCAGCTGTTTGTACTTTGTGTATTAATATCAGTTCTACAGTTCAAATTCAATACTGTCAATAGAAACCTCAATCTTTGTGCAAAATTCTGAAAAAAAAAACCTTTCTTATAAAATTTTATCTGTCAAAAGCTTAAAGTTATTCTCTTTTAAGAGCAAATTTAGAGAAACCAAGGTTTCAATAAGCTTCAAGAACAGAAAAGGACCGCCAGTGTATATATTTGACATGCACTACAAAACGTCTATTTGGATTAATTAAAAAAAATGTGTATCTATTTTTTATATGCTAGAAAAACAATGTGGACAAGAAAGTCTAACAATTAAATGTTCCATAAACTTTCTCCTTGTGTTTCCATATTTGGAAAAAGAACTTTAAGTCATGTAAGTTCAGCTTTCCTGAGCAATATCACAAATTAATATATTACTTACTGCTCCTTAAACTGAGAAAGGATTTAGTTCATTGCCATAATAAACAGAAATGTTCAGTATAGATTCAAAAAGACATCATACCTTCTCTGAATTAAGGAGAAGATGCCCATTTGCTCTGACAGATACAGGCCATTTTTCTCTGCATTGGAAGACAAGAGTTCCATTGTTCCACATGATTTGGCATACTCAAAACAATCTTCCAATTTTTAGATAAGAGCACTGTTTAAAAAACATTCCTGACTGTGCACTATTCTTTATTTTAAGGTTGTTTTTTTCATTATTGGCTACGCCAATAATTCTCTGCATTCCTCTGTGTGTTATTTTCCATCAAATACAGGTAATCCTTGATTTAAGAATTACCTTGAAAAGGGATAATGCAGAGAAATCTGTAGTCTACAAGTAGTCCTTGATTTATAACCCCACCTGAGCCCAACATTTCTGTTGCTAAGCAAGACAGTTGTTAAGTTTTACCCCATTTTACAACCTTTTCTTTCACAGTTGTTCAATGAATCACTGCAGTTAAGTTAGTAACATGGTTGTTAAGTGAATCTGGCTTCCCCATTGACTTTGCTTGTCAGAAGGTCACAAAAGGAGATCACATGACCTCGGGACACTGCAACTGTCATAAATGAGTGGTACTAAGCATCTGAATTTTGATCACATAATCACATAATGGGGATGCTGCTAAGAGTGAAAAATGGTCGTCAGTTTTTTCAATGCTTTTGTAATTTTGAACAATGACTAAATGAACTGTTGTAAGTCGAGGACTACCTGTAGTTGGAGGCAAATTTGCTCCTGGCTTCAAATAGTCTATCAATTTTTGTGGTCAGTGAAAGTTTGTGAACTATTTAGGACTAGCTATAATTCTGCAGCAGTGTGACCTACAATATGATCTGAGCTTAATATAAATTGATTAAGAAATTCTGATTAAGTACATAAAACATCAAGTGCATCAAGTCTTTATGCTAAATCAAAGTTCACTACTGCGTGTTCCAAAAGTATGTGAAGCTTTAGACTTAGCAACTGGTGGCATCTTCTGTGCAATGGTAGCAATTACTTCAACCCATTTTTTTCTGCTTCATAGTTTTAGTTGTACAATTAAGATCATTGCCAGGCTGCATGACCCAAACTTATTTAAACATTACAGATGGCTATCCACTCTCCAACAGAATTAACTGGTACAATCCTGAATTCCTGGAACCTATCTGGCCCCTAAAGATATATAGCAGCCAAAAATCATGATACTCCCACCAAAATGCTTCACATTGGGATAAGGTTCCTTCATTGGAAAAGTCTCTTATTTTTTCCAAACATAGCTTCTTCTTTTTTTTTGGCAAAAAGGATCGCACTTTCATTATCTATCCACAGAACACTATTCCAACAGCCTGCTGGATCAAACTTGTGTTGTGAAAAGGAAATTCTAATGCTAGCAACCAATATGTACATTTTTAAAGGCCCCTGGTTGTCTCAATACAATCCGCCACTTTAAGATTGCTGGGCTTCACATACTTTTCCAGTGGAAATGGTGAACACTGGCTCTGTAAGTTCAATAAAAATATAACATAGTAAGTATCCTGTTTGAAGTCGTGTTTGCTTTAACCAGAATCTCTGTATCAACTAATATGACTTGCATGAATCTTACATCACCTTGTAGGTCACAGTATTGGAGAATTATGGATAGTTCTAATAATTCCCAAAGATTCTTTCACTCCCTTAATTGCCAGAATAGCTATTCAGAGCCTGGAACAAATTAGCCTCTAACAAGTTGAAGCAATAAAATATGACTCAGAGGAATGCACAGAATTATTACATAACTGGCACAGATAACAGGGAAGAAAAATATCTATAGTAAAAAAACTTTCCATCCCTTCCAATGCACTGTGCAGCAAGCATGGGATCCTGATTTCACCCCATTTGCTTCAGTACTGCAAAGTAAGCCAGATGTCCTTCAGACAGAGAAGAACTAATGATTATCCTTGCGGGAGTCCTTTTCCCACCTACTGGTATTGTAGCACTTTCATCTTCAAAATAATGTAGCTTGACAGAGAAGAAAAAAAAGGTAACTAACAAGCATTCTAGGCTTCATAAGATAAACAGTCTTTCAAAGCTCATTAGCTGGGTCACACATGAGTGAGTCGCACATCAGCCAAGGAATTCCTTATGGAGATTGGGACAATCTCAGTGAATCTGCAAGATTTACTCATACTTGAGCCAAAAACTACAATAGGAACTTTCCAGTGTTTTTTTAAAGTTCAATATAGTGAAAAGTAAACTAAGGTTACAAGATACATCGCACCTGTGCAAATTCAAATTGGGCAAGCAATAAAAAACATGAGCTTCCAAAGCCTACCTCTAAGGTCAGTTAATTCACATTGGGAGACTAGATAGTCAACAAGAAGTGATCTAGCAACGTACCAATTACACACGCAACAAACTGGTTCCATGCTTTAATTCCGTATTCAAGTCTTGTAAAAGAGCAATTCATTTTAATATAGTTTTGACTGCTCAGACTTCTTTTCCTTTTCAAAGCTTGCACAGATTGTGATTACCTGAATTAATAAAGCTGGAGATGCACCCTTTCACAGACTAACCTCTGATCTGGCCACATGGCTACATGGTTGTAAAGGTAGTAAGACAAGTGATTGGGAACAAGATCCTTGCCAGAAATACGTATATCCACTGGGTACCAGTACTCAAACTCTTGCTTCAGTTTATCCAAAGCCTCCTTAGGGATTTTTGTTGCAGGAAATGGAGCCGTCTTAAAGAAGATGTAGTCCCATACTTCCTCTGTCATTTGGCTTGCTCTGTGTATAATAGGCAAAAGTTATAAAAAGAAATAAAGGCTGCAGGTTTCTCTGCTAACTGAGCACCCATTTGGTATGATTACTACATACATCAACACTAAATATAGTTTCATTCTTTAAACTCAACTGTTTTTAATTTTAAAAAAATGACCTAATTTTAACATCCGAAAAAGAGTTCAAACATTTTAAATAAGAAAAAAAAATCAGTTGGTAGCTTACTAAATACTCCTAATAAATCAAATGTTGTTTTATTGATTTATTACCATTTTTGAAGTATCAAAGCAAACCTAAAGGTTACCCAAGATTAGACATTATCAGAACGATAATTGTAACAGATTATCCTTCAGCACATCAAAATTAGATATAGCTGATGAAAACAGTGCTAACTTTCATAGCACGCTTTGTTAATGATTGACAACAATCTATTTGTAAATTACCCATTCATCCCTGAAAATCCTGATCTGAAACTAGTGTGTTACTCCACTAGTCCTAAAGTCAGAATTTACCATCAGAGTTAAGGTCACACTTATAGATTTCTCTTGTGCATTAACCACATGTGTCATTAGCAGCTCAAAATAACCTACTTTGTATTTTTTTTTAATTTTCCTTTCAAAATGCAATCAATACATTTGAATTAAGACATCAAGTGCAACAAACAGCTCACATAATGATCTGGTAGATAGTTTTTAAAAAGCCATGACTCTATAGAACATTATTCCTGTCATGCTAATTTCTCTGTAGAATTTCAGTCTACACTTTAAGCATGAATGAGACTAACCAACTCTACCAAGAGCTCAGAAGATATGACAGGAAAATTAATTCCAACCTGACACTTGATGTTAATTTTCTTCCAGCTTTATAAAGCTAAGGAGATTCTGGGAGATTGTTAAATATCCCATTTCTGAATATCCTCTCTGGTTTCATTTATTTCAATACTGAACTTCAAGGTAACATATCACGAAGAGGCAGATAGTACAAATGTACTACATGGAAGGATCCACATGTATTCATTAGAAGCAGAACTTTTAAAATAAGTAGAACAAGTGAAATTTATCAGTCTATCAACTTAGCCCACTTTGGTGATCCTGGCAATGATGGTTGAGATGCTGAGAATTTGAAGGCGTCTGTTTAGATAGACTAAATGCAGAATATCTTTCAAAAAGAAAGATCTCACTCTTTACTTCTCAATTACAGATGAAAATTACTGATTTTTTCAAGCTTTCAGGCTAATCTATAGTCCTTGGCTCATTGATGGTCTCCTCTCCAAATACTAAGCAAATTCCATCCTACTTAGATTTTCTGAGATAAGCCAAGTTTATTTCTAGCAAGGACAATAATTGTATTGAAGATTCAAAGTTGTGTGACTATTAATGCAAACAGTAATTTGAAGATATTACATAAATAGTCAGGATCATCAGTTCTTATATTTATGGCAGGTAATCAAATAAAAATTGCCATTTAGAGCTACATTTGTGACTATGGAATGGAACAAGATCCACATCTTTGTTACTATATATCTGTGAGCCATGGCAGAGATACACTCAAGACACAGGAGAGACATATCCCTTTGCTTTTTTGAGTTTTGTAGAGTGAAATTAAGTAAAAGAGTTTCAGAAACTTAGCATATATATTTTGCTTCCTATTTCTGGGAAAATAACCCCAAAACCTAAATTTCACTATTGAATGCAACATGACTTACAATATATTTACTTTTTATTTCTTACAAGACAAGGCAGCATTTGCAAGAGACTGTACTGACCACACCTTATCACCCCTCCCTTCTCACCTAATGCCCAGTGGAGATTCTCCTTGACCATTCAAATTATCAGGCTGTAGGAAATGAGCAACCGTATAGTAGGCCATGTAGATAGTAGAATCAGAGAGAGATTCTATTAACCACTGTTCATCCCAAGGCATACGAGTTCCTGGAAGATGACAAAATATTTTGTTAATTGTAATCATCAACAATTAATATTCTATCCTCTTGCATTTATGGAAGAGATGAGGAGAGGGAATTATCAAAACTACACCTAGTCAGTCTCTTACCATATGACACTTTGCATTATGTTAATGCAAAGGCAAATATACTGCTTTCATGAGAAATCTGACTTAAACATATTTAGGTGCTACAGGAATTTGCACTGATGACCAATCTCAGTTCTAAATCAATATACTGTAGAAGACAGAAGTCTATGAAAAGTATTCTGTGTTGAAAACTGAGCTGCTCATACACCATATTTTTCATAGGTTTTCCAGTTATATAACAATTGGCCAATCATATATGGAAAATGAATAAAACAAAATAATAAAAGTGTTGATTAATAAAAAACTATTTCTAGCTGATCAATAGAGAAGCTTTCCTACCTAGGCCATAAGTCCTTGAGCAGGCATGTTCCTGGAGCCAATTCAGGGTGGCTTCAAAATTTTTTCTGGTCTCATCACAAAATCTGGGGAAACCGAAGCATTAATTACTTACATGTCATACCTGTATGTTAACCCACCTCCCTGACACACACCCCACACCTACGTCTCAAGGCTTGTCAGACATTCATGGGTCTGCTGCTTCCAGGTTTTTTCACCATAGTCCAAGTACCTTGGGAAAAAGAGCCAGATATCGTAGAGAGTAAGAAAGGTGATCTTGACAGAGATAGGCCAGGTGCTTTACTAAAGCAATGAATGGAAAAAAAGCAGAAGGAACTTGAAAGAGTTGCAAAAAGCAGAAAGGTGGTAATCAATGCAACTGTGACTTTCACTTTACTTTCAACTTACCACTGGTCACAGAGAGCTACCACACACTCATCTGCAGATCTAGATATAACTTGTTTCTCGGGTTCCATATAAATCATTGCTTCACCCTGAAATAAGGAAACAGGGAGGAAATGGGCGTTATAATGCTGAGACAACAAAGTGGAAAATATGAAATCAGAAAATGATGATTTTAGCATTTTAATGCTGAATATCAGCAATTCGGATGGAGAGAGATGTGATTCTAAGAAGCGACTGCAAGACTGCATGATAATCCCTACTTTCATGGAACTCAGTATGCTGTATGGACAATAGATATTACACAATGCATTGTGACTTGTGTTTAATTTTCCTATGTAAAACAGTTCTTTTTGAATTCTATTTTGGTTATTAGTTCTATTAGACTGTGCATCTTACTGTATCTAGGAGAGCATAAAATAATCACAAAAGATTTTCTTGTCCAAGGCAGTGAAAAAAATCTGCCCTTAAATGATAATCTGATTTCTCACGATGCCTCTTCCCCATAGCTGCAAAAGTGCCCAATGGAAGCTTCTCTAATGCCTAAATTGCAAAATCTCAAACCACAGAGAGCGTTATGGGAACAGACTACTTGCATGCTTTAATTCAGTTCTCCCCTATACGCAGGCAAAGAGGCATACTCTGCCCTGTATTTCGTTGAGAATGGATGAACATACCACATACAGAAGTTACAAATCTCTACTGCACTGTCCTCTTCTGACTGAAATGCGAAAGGACACTTTTGTGCAAAAGAAAACCCTCAAATACAAATATCCCAGCTGCACAAGTTTTTAAGGAGTTGACAGTTTCAGACAATATATCTCTCCTTCTCTGGCACATGTTAAAATCAAAAAGCTGCTTTAAGCAAACAGAGAAAAGATTTATATGCAGAAAACAAAACAGCAAACTCTGCTGTATAAAAATAGTAAAAAATACAGTTATTTCTATTTAATCGAATAGGCTAAATGTAATTTATTTTTTCCATCAAAAGGGAATATGTTTGATTTCAGGCTATTTGCGGAGTCCTTGGTGCTCTCTGAGCTTGGTAGTTTTCTTGCAGTCATTTCAGTATCCATCTAGGTCAGGGATCCCCAACCCCTGGGCCGTAGACCAGAAACGGTACACAGCCTGTTGAAAACTGGGCCACAGAAGCGGCAGGCGTGCATGCGAAGCTCCATTGACGTATGTGCAGGATTCGGTTGTGGGTGCAAAAACAACCCCACCCCCACTGCTGGTCCACGGAGCCGGAAAGGTTGGGGATCGCTGATCTACCACAGGTAACATCTTCAGTGCTACATGATGTTTTTTGGCAATCCCCACACCCCCCCCAGGCTATTTCTCATGCAATTCTATTCCAATAAATCAAGCATTGTTTTGTAGAAACAAACCAGCAAAACAGAATATCAGATGGATTATGGGTAAAAAACAAAATAGTAAAAACACCTCAAGTAGAGCTTGATTCCTGCTAACTATGCAGATATGTTGGTGCAGCTTTCATGGCAAGTTAGAAAATGATGAGCCACTGCCTCTTTCTGGAATACTTTAGCCTCCAGCCCCGAAATTTCCTTGAGGTTTAAGTACTAATCAGATCAAACCTGCTTGGCTGGAAAGCCCAGAGAAGATTGGCCAGGTGCTGCTATCTACTAAAGCAATCAATATGTGCACACACAAACCGTTGCGTACATTGTCTACCATCTTCTTCTGAATAAGCTTCTTGACATCCTGAACTCTCTGGCCTTTGAATCCATCCACAAGCATTACCTGAAAAGAGTAGTCATTGTAGAGATTAGAATCAGCACTGGCTCATTCAGAATCTGGGTAAGCTAAAGTGATCTCTCACCCTCTTCATTAAGATGTTCTACTGGGAATAGCGAGAGCCATGTTAAAACTGAATGGGAAGGAGTGCTCTGAGGCAGCCATTCACCTGAGCAAAGCAGAGCAGAAGGGGGGGGGGTAAAAAGCCCATTTTTGCTTCTTGCAAAGCAGACAGAGGCATTTATGGATGGTGCATGGGCTACAGGCAAGCACACTGGCTAGATTTTGTCTCCAGGCAAGCAAGTAGATAAGTATAGCCAGCAGCAGGAACAGCTTCGCCTATTTGGCGCTGCATCCCACCACCTGCTCTTCTGCTAGTGCATAACTGCTGGAATGGGTGCTCAGAGATAATAGGGACTTTGGACAGATTTCATATTCTTCAGAAAACTCCACAACTCCCAAGGGGGTGAAAACACTCCTAACTTGTGAAAGGGAGATAGGTAAGGCAGGCCAGCAGAAAGGAAAATATTTTCCTGTTCAGTTTAACTTACTCCTTCATAAAATCCTTTCAGGTATACTCTCTCTTTGGCTTCTGCAAGTTTCTCTCTGTCATTCTGACTCTGGATCTTCAGCTCATCACAGACCAGTGGAGCAGAAAGGTGGCCATACCCAGGGATCTCAATGATAGGTATCTGGGAATATAATGACAGCACAGTGAATCAGTGGTTTTCAATCATGCAAGCAATCAAGAATCTTATAGGAAATTCAAGCCTGACTCCTTTAGCCTTTAAAAACGGAACTGAGTTTTACGGTTGATCAACTAAACAAATCTTGTTTTCAGTCTAGTGGGCTAGAAGCATAAAACATAAAGGAAAAGAGGTGAAGCCTATCCTGTTAATTGTACTCATGTGTAAGAATCTTTAACTTATAGTATGTGGATATTTGTTCTACCAAATCTGAGTGTTTTGGTTGTTTCTGAAACAAGATCAAAATATTAACAGAACTTACCAGCGTTATCAATATTCTATGCAGCTGCCATTAACCCAGTTTCAAAAATAGTATTTTGTGACCACTTTGCACAGCGCTTGGTAGCTTAAATATCTCACGCTCTACTAACTTGCATGCTATAATGGATCCAGGGCAATGACAGCAACAGCAGCCTCTGCCTGTCCCCTTCTAATGGATAGTTTCAATTTGCGCAACTTGAGGATATGAAGAGTTTCTTTGCAAGAGTGAGAAGAGTCTGGGGTCCCATCTGTTGTCAGTCTGCCATCAAACAAAGATGTTTTTACTGGAGCAGACATTTGACCTTTGAGTAGGCTTGCCTGCTGAATTAGATGTTAACTGAGTAGCTACTGTTACTTTACTTTTACTGCTATCTCAATGGGTGCCCGATTACCTCCTTAGCTATTTTCTTAACTGATATATTACTTATAATTTCAATTGCATTTTTATACCTAGTTATCCTGAGGTTTTTTGGGGGGGGGAGGGAGTGGCATATATCTTAGAGGAGTAGGACGGGGGGGA
>JANHFL010002869.1:78605-98046 GCA_032468155.1 Oxyrhabdium leporinum | reverse complement strand
GTAATCCATTACAAGCCACGAAATGAGCTTGTTTGGAAAACAAATATATCACAGTCCAAATAACAGTATTTCCTCCATGAATTTATTTTCATTTCTTTCCATTTTTAATCTTGCACTGAACGTACTACCATTCGGCCTGTGCCTACAAAACTGGATTCCCAGAGGGAGCTAACTATAGTTAAGCGAACGATGGGTAAGTAGATTTCTAAATTAGTTCAATTTCCTCTGCTCAGAACACCAATTAAATTACATGGGATATTGTGCAAACCTAGACTCAAACATGAATGAAAGCAAAGAGGCGGTTCCTAAGATGCTGTGCAATGGAACATTTCTCTTTAAAATAATGAATGGGGCTGTCTTATTCCTTTGCCTTTGGGTAAGATCAGGCTGTCAGGATCTACAACAATTCTCAAACCTCTTTTGCCTTAGCTCATTTAATTGGAAAAGCAGCCCAGCATTTCAATAGGGCAAAAAACCTCATGAACTGCTAAGCTCCTTGCAATTATTCTTGTGCCACTACAAAGCTATACTCATGGGAATTTTCCACCCAACAATCAGTGTGCTCAATGCTTACAATAATCTGGTGCATTAAGTAAAGCACAAGCCAAAGTTAACAAGAAGCATTTCCAAAATAAATAAAAGCATTAGTGCTAAACGCAAGCCAATCAGTTTCTCAGGAATCTTGTTTCTCAGATCTCTGGAATTGTTTTCAAAAGTGTACAAAAGCAAGTGCCTGCTTGTCAACCCTGATTTACCTGAATACGAGCTGGGGAATAAACAGCATTTCCTCCTATCTCCTCTAGATATTAAAAAAATCTTTCTTCTGTTTTGATAATGAGCCCCTCCAAAAATGTCAACTTAATGCAACATTTAGCAGCTGAAATATGTTAAGAAAACAGCAAATAGATGTCACATCAGTCTGTTACGTTAATTGGAAGATACTATCTGCATTATTTCACCGATACTTAGCAGACTTATAAATCTGATTGAAATAATTAGAAGCATTTAACAAAAACACCCATAGCAATCATTTCCTTCTGCACTTACAGGTTCAAAAGGCAGGACCATTTCATCTTTAATGCCGTACTTCCCTCGAAAAGCCTATGAAGAAAATCAGAAACAAACTAGCACAGATCAGATCCACAAAACCTAACCTGAAGAGATGTTTGTTCCTTCTGCACAAGTTGACTGGTTAACATCAGCCACCGGTACAAAAAACCCTTTTACCAATTTACAAAATGCTCAGATCAATTGGGAAACATATCATTAACGCAAGCACTTGTACAAAGGGTGAGAACCATTTTAAATGGGCACTTCCCAGCAATTCTACAAAGTCATTTTTCTAAACGAGAATGAAGAAACTTTCAATTCTTTTTAATATTATTAATAGATCTTTATTCCACCTTTTTTATATATTGTGGTCAGCTCAAATTTGTTTACAAATATCAGCATGTTGCCCCTAACAGCCTGGGTTCTCATTTTATTGACCTCGGAAGGATGAAAGGCTGAGTCAACCTTGAGCCCCATCAGGCTAGGGGCAATTTGCCTGCAATATTGCATTCTAACCGCTACGCCAACCCAGCTCTTAATAGATAATTTTGTCCGTTTAGCACAAAGAATTTTATGTAGATCCACATACATCTATTAAAAATATACTATGTAAAAAGATAAATGTATCCCAACAGCACCAGGTGCCAATACATTCGGAGGTTCTGCACGATTCTTAAGATTCTCACCGGTTTCTTCTTTAAGTCTTTCAGCGCTGTGATGTCATCTGGAGCATCAGATGGTACACTTGTAACCACTCCAGTACCTTACAAGGAACCGTCAAGAAGCACAGATCAACACATTGCTAGGACAGAATTTGCATTAAATGTGAACTCAGCAAGGGGTGGAATTGTACATTTTACCTTTGCACTGTGGTTATGTAGATTCTCCTTAATCCTCATAGTGAGGATAAATCTGACAATTTAAAGGATCTTTATCCATAAATTTAGAGCCTTGAAAAAAATGATGGTTTTAAATTATACAGGCTCCCCAGTATATGTGTTATCCATCATTACAGCGATCAAGAATATCCACATGACTGTATTAACATGACTGCATGGAGAATCCTATAGACCCCCTTTATGCACATTTTACAATAAATAATAGGTATATAAAGCCAATATATTTTAGCAGTAACCAAAATACATGCTCAAGTAACGAATCAAATGTAATTGCTACCAATTACAGGCACCAGGTTATAGATGAAGGACTAATTCTTCATTACTAGCACAAGAAAGACCATATTGTAAAAGAGAACACGTGGATAAACTTAAATCAAAGTAAAAGGACAAGAAAATAGGAGTCACTTTGATACGGTACCTTCATATGTTTCTAAAGAATCCCAAGATTTTAAAGGAGACAAAATACAGTAGTTTATTTTATCTTCTTGTTTTGATGAATATACATAAGAGCTACTATTCCTCTTATGGAATCCATACAAAAGATTATTTTGCTCGAAAGAGCAGAAACAAGAGACTCTAGAAAAGTTTACTTTCTGCAGATATCAGTTTCTGGGCCAATATCTCTAGTAATCAATAGAGAGAAAGATAAAATCTTTCTCCTGTAAAAATGAGTGCTAAAATGCCATAGTTTTTACCTTTATCTTCCTTAATAGTCAACATTGGAAGAGCATAGATGACTTTATAAGATGTCAGAGGAGCAGAGAGTGCAGCACCAAGAATCTCCTACGGAGAAAGAGAATTATGTTAAAAGTAAGGGAAGCAAGCGTGTCTCTGTTTGACATATGCAAAATATTTCACAACTGAAGAACTTTCAAATTGGGAATGCTGCTTTAAATTTGAAATTGTGGTTCTGTGTTCAAACTCCCTTGCAAAAAAACCAGGACCAAAGTTCATAAGGCCTTTCGCCATAATGAAAGTAATCAACTCTGTTACAGTACAACTTAAACTCCCCAACTACTGCAATGGAAGGGGTACACACTATCCGAAGCTACTTGGGTGAAGTGCTGGGATGTGAAGGCAGATAGGTTGATCAAACAGTTTCATGACAAGTACCTCCAGAAACCTAACAGACCTCCAGGGGGAGGAAGAGGAGGTTAGACTGAACCTTAAGTAACCTCTTTGCAATTTCTTTTCTCTGCAGGAAGTCCTTTTCAATTAAGGGGGACCGCCTGTCAACCCTGAAGCTGACCTGACCAAGGCTATTTCGAGGAGAAATTAGACTGAACCTTTTTTTTTTGCAAGGGAGTGTTCAACTTGTTCTGATCATCTGAGCTTATTTCAAGCTCAAGAGTTCTGGAATAGCTGTAGACGCACTATAGTTGAAAGGCATAGAATTAGAACTGAAGAAGATTTTTAGATGAGAAGCAAAATGGTTTCAAGGAAAAAAAAACAAGAAAGTTCAGTTGCCTTTTAGAAAAGCACCTTTGGGACAACCATGACCTGGATGTTTGAGAATCACCATAAGTCCTTAACTTACAATCATTTTTTTAGTGACCATTACAATGGCACTGAAAAAAAGTGACTTAGGACTGTTTTTCACACTTTACAACCGTTGCAGCATCCCCATGGTCATGTGATCAAAGTTCAGACACTTGGCAACTGACTTGATATTTATGACAGCTACAGTCTTCTGGGGTCATGTGATCACCTTTTTCGACCTTCTGACTAGCAAAGTCAATGGAAAAGCCAGATTCTCTTAACAACCATGTTACTAACTTAACAACTGCTGTGATTCACTTAACAACTGTTAAGTGTGATTCATTCAACAACTGTTAAGTGAACCAAAATGTTGGGCTCAATTGTGGCCATAGGTTGAGGACTACCTGTATTGTATATTAAAGCAAATCTAAAGTCTTCAGAATCTGCTTCATTTTTTGTTAGAAGATCCTTATTAGAAGTAACGTTCAGAAGATACTCACTTCTCCCATCAACTCTTTCACAACAGGTACCACCCCATTGGTTTTTGTGAAGCCTTGGTAGGACATATTCCTGGCTGCCCTCTGTGTACAAATAAAAATATCCCCATTCTGAGTCTCAAACCCAATATACTTCATATCAGGCCGAACCCAACAATTAGTCTGCCCAAACATGGTTTCTGGTCTCAAAGTAGCAGCTACCAAGAAGATATTCTTTCCTCTAAGACCACTGTAAAAGAAAGAAAGGACAGTTTAGAAAAATGTATTTAAACAAAAATACACTTAAAAGATAAAAACAAATAGCTAAATAGTATTTTCTACACTCTATGCCAACATACTTGGAAACATTTTCTTAAGGTGTTCATCCCAAAGTGCATTGCTAAATGTCTATGGAGATTCTCAGTCATCCAGGACATGGTTGTCCCAAAGGTGCTTTTTCAAGAATCAGCTGGACTTTCTGGTTTTTCTTTGAAGACATTTCGCTTCTCATCCAAGAAGCTTCTTCAGCTCTGAAGCTGGTGCATTTTTCCATATAACTTAAATTACCATCTTCTCTAAAGGAAGCCACATGCACAGATCCAAGAATAACCAAGTATTTATCTTGATCTAACTCTATACTGTCAATACAACCTGATGCATTTCTTAAGTGCCTTTAATTGCAGATCAATAGATCTTTTCAACTTTTCCAATGTTGAATGCCACAAATAGGCAAAACGGCAAAACCTATTCCTCTCAGTAATTGATATCCAGTCGTATCATGTCCTCTCTGTGAAAATTTGTACTTAACTGATCGATCTACATGACATAAATTAGTCTAATCTTAATCTACTTTATCAACAACCAAAAAGCCACACATATTTTAACACACTTTTAAAATCTTTAATATGTGCTTCCAATAAACTTTTAGCTTTCTTCTTTTTTTTCCACTAACATCAGTATCAGTAATTATGCCGAGATCTACCTTAATTTCAGAGGGTAAGGCTCTATCACCTTCATTTTGATTAGTGTGTATTCTTGAGGTCCCACACCCTAAGAGACAATATATAAACAATTGTGTCACTTTCATTTTCATTAGAACCACTCAGTCAAACCAGCCTTTATACATTAGACTAAAAACAAAATCACTAGAGTGATCAGAACTTTGTTTTTATTGATTATTGTGAGCTGCCTAGGATCATTGTATTATATAGGTGGCCTTATAACTTCTGTAAATAAATAAGTATAATAAATAAGTAAATAAGTTACTTTGGACTGGAAGAGAAAAGTGTGCTTTAGAGTCGGGGTGATACAGGGAGAGGAAGTAACTCAGGTAATACCTGTGGCAACTCCTTAAAGCATCTTGCATCTTTTCCCAGAATCACATGACCGGTTTAAACAGTTGCAGACAGATGTTATATACATTTCAAGGGATCTTATTTTTCTTTAATGTGAAGCATTACATAATCCTGGTATCAATAACAAGGATAGAATTATGTCGCAACTCTCAACTACAAAATAATGCAAGAAATTGGTGATTCTATGGAAATCTAGTATAAACAAGCTGCTGGTGAAACAAAACCAGAGGCTAGCATCCAAGCAGCTTTTCCAGAAGTTGGGTGCCTAGGTGACTTTCCATTTTTATTCTCTCTGAAAGTTGACTCACAGTTCCAATTTACAAATAACTTTTAAAATTATCTTTCCTAATTCTGCTATCTGTATCCCAATAGTATGAAAAGGGTTGTTGAATCAAGCTCAAACTCTCCTTACAATTATACATCATCTTCTTGGCAATGATCTATAAGAAGCTGCCATTGGCTTCTTCTGGAGTACTTTTTCAGTTTGGGCCTCCTGGGACTTGAGATTCTAGCAAGTACTAACCAAGTTGGACATACCTTGGCTTTTTTTGGGGGGGGGAGGGGGGAGATATCAAGATTGGGTAGATGTCTACTACTATTGATAATGATTTCTAAGTTCTGTCTAATTTCCTTTAGTTTTCTGTTTAGGTGTTTCAGTCAATTAGATGATTGAATAAAATTCCTGTATAAAATTGGGTCCAAACTAAACCATTTAAGAGAGAAAAGGCTTCCCGGAAAGAATCAGGAAACAGTAGTGAATGAGGGCAAGGAAGCCATTTTTCCTGATCCTCCTCTTCCCTCCTGTCTTCTGGTTTTAATCTCCAAGGTCTCAACTCATTAAAACTTAGTCCCATTTTAAAATCCTTCATTACCTCCCCTGTTTGTCTGTCATGATCCATGCAGGGTTGACCATCTTTTGGTGAATAAATAGTATACCTACAAAGCAAATTAAGTCACTGTCAAAATATGTGTACCTATTAGATACTGAACAGGGAGTATTTTGCATTTTGTTAGTGCAATTGAACACACATGCCAGATAGTCTCCTACTATGCAGACTAATTCCAAGGAAAAAATGGTGCAGGAGCATCATTCTTTGCTTTTCATTTCACTTTCCTCTCCCCAGAGAAGTCAAAAGGGGAGCCACTATAAGTAATACTACTGTACTGAATTGTGCACTTATACCAAGCAGCCATATATAAAATGGAAGTACGACATTCAGAAGAATTTAAAATTCTTTTAAATATGTTAAACAGAACTATAAGAAACCAGGATAGAAAGTTGGAAAGTTATTGGCTCGCTGAATGAAACAAAATAACAACATTTTATACCTGAAATTCAAGCTAACAACGTTCATTTACATAGGGAGACAAAATTTATTTATCTACCATATTAACAGGGTTAATGGACACTCAGCTGTGTCCATTGAAGCTAGCTGTGACTCAATCACAAGTCATTAATTGGAGAGAAATATTGAAGTGGGAGATTTTAAAAAGCTGCCATAACCAATGATACTGTTTACAAGAAATTCCAAGGACAACTTAAGCCATGAAATTAGGAAAAACTGTGGACCTGGTAGAATTCCATTTGAATGGTACACAACCACAGAATATTTACTGGCAAGTATAATCTTAGACATTTGCAATAAATCATGTAAGCTACATTCTGTCCATCATTTAGAAGGTCTATATTCAATTATATTAATGTAGAGGTCTGACATTTATTTTAAAAAAGGTTTTACCCTTATGTATTTTTTAAAAAATTATATAAGCTTAACTAAAAAAACCAAACAATAAAGATAAAAAAGGAATATCAAAATAAAGTATAATACAAACAATGCAAAAAGGATCTTTCAATAACACATTCTCGCCTCCCCATCCATTTCATTTTCACCAACCGATAACTGCTATTTGAATATCTGTACTATGTTGCACTTATATAACTATGTACTCATTTACCAAGAGAGACATAAGTATTTTCAATTTAATTGCATTATTTTGACCACCGTGCTTCCCCCCCCACATTTGATTTAATTAAAATATAGGGAATATGAGGTGTTAAATGTTCTGCAATATGCCAAAGATTTCTCACCAAAGAAAATCATAAATATTGGATGGATGGTTCAGAGAACCCATAAACAAATCAACTTCAGTACTGTATTTTTGACATAGTTCAAGCAACTATGCAAGAGGAATCTGTTTTATAAATGGACACATCAAGAAAGCATTCTTACCGTTTTCCAAATTTGATTTTCTTTCTTTCTCTGAGAATTAGAAATTGCCACCGTACAAAAGCATCATAATAGGGGTTGACATCAGTGGTAATAAAGGAACGTCTCCAATCTACCTGGAAAGTCATGAAATAAAGATCATTCATAGGGTGGAACCCAAAGTCATTAACGCCATTAGAGAAAGGACAAATTTATTTTTGAATTTCACAAACATCAATCACCTATTCCCATGGCAAACAGCTTTTAAAATTTCTAAATTTTGAAATTAGAATGTAATATGGTATCGTTATCTATCCTTAGCAAAAGCAATGTTTACATGCTATTTCAGTTCTTCAGATTGTTTGTCCGCAATAAGAATATCAAATCTCAAGCCTAATATTTCCAAAAGAAATATGAATGCATTTGGACAGTTCTCTAATAGATACTTCTCATAGCCTATGTGCAACCCAAGGCCTACATATCAATAAAAAGTTAGAAAAGCATAAAACATGAAATACATTTGATCAACAACATAAGAAATATGTAATACCTTTAGTCCCATGCGTTTTAAATCTTGAAGAGCCAGAGGTGGGAAGTAGCCAAGCCAATGTTCAGCCTCTGAAAATTTTATTATTTCTTCATCAGAGAGGCCTAAAGATTTCATGATGCTCCACTGGTATTTTGAAGAGCCAGTCTTAGCAGCAGCTTTACTCTTTAAACAACAGGGGGAAATTTATATACCTCATAGTTAAGTGCAATATTTTCATTACGTGCATTAAAAAAATCATTAAAGTTATAGAAGGACAGAAAAGATCATTAAATATATCACATTAGATGAGAATTCCTACAAATTTACAGTTGTATTGCAAGATGTAAATAATCTTCTAAAGGAACCATAAATTATTTATACTGCAAATCAAAGCTGGTTACCAGTAGCTTTATGAATAATTTCAAAAGCTTTCTGCAAGCAAGCAGCTCAGGCTTTTATCACTGGGAAGGGAGGAAGGGAGAGTGAATGATATAGAATTGGATGGCAGGAATAGAGAATAGGAAGAGAAAGAAGATACAGAAAAAACAAAAAGATAAGTGATGGTATGCTCAGTTAGGAAGGAGGGGAAACTACTACAGCCTTGCTTTTGAATACCTTTTTGCCTTTGCCTTTATCTTTAATGACAACTTCTTGCTTTGACTCCTCTTCTTCCTCCTCCTCTTCTTCATCTGGAAATTCTGGTGGGTAGCCATATAGCTCCATTTCTCGTTTCAGCTTATCAGCACATGCCTAAGAGAAAATGCATGAGAGATCTATAAACTATCTATAGTAGATCTATATTAGGGCACATGCATGTAAGATCTGGATGGTGACACATACATTTATATATTCTTATGGTTGGTCACATAATCAGCCAGCTGTTTCAACTGGTTACTATTATTTTTAAAACTAGTTTGCTATTGCTCCTTTGTGGCAACTGTTAAAATTGATAATGCTGTGCATCTTTTACTCTAATCCATGCATGATTAGTTCTCTGACTGGCAAATTCTTTAAAATGTTGTGCATTAGTCTTCCAAAGAGAGTAAATGGATGCTTCCACTCCTCTTATGCAAACAGAAAACCTGTTTTCAAAGATCAAGTGGATTCTTCTGCGGGAAGAGCATATATTTTCTTTAATCCTATCTTTTTTTCTTGGACTGTAACTTCTGCAACTTTCTGGAAGCCTGTTCATTGCTACCCAAGTTTTACCAACAGTTTTTATAACTGAGAAGCTTTTCAAAAGCAAAATTCAATCTTAGAAACAGGTTGTTCCCATAGTTCCATTGAGTGTACTAAATCCACTGAATATACTTAAAAGTATCAATAAAAGAGAACTGTGAACTGTGGAGTCCTTGGTGCTCTCTGAACTTGGATTTTTCATTACCCAACTAGGTAACATCATCATTGCTAGAAGCACTGTGCAACCCCACTCCCTTCTACAACTGATGATATTACTTAGTTGGGTAATAAAATGTCTGCAAGGAAACGTGCAAGCTTAGAGAGAGCACCAAGGACTCAACACTTAAGCATAACTATTTGAATCCTGGCTGGTCATTTTAAGCATATAACTTTTAATACCAAAGGAAGCAATCATAGCTGTGAGCAACTTTGAGATCAGCCACGTGATCAAGGATTATTAGGACTGTAAAAAACTTTAGATTTAATCCTAAAAAGGGTATGGCAGTTTCAACTATAGCTGTGTGATCCTGGAAACAGAAGTGATTGTTTTAACAAATCTTTGGGGTGGCCTTTATCTATACACCTACTTTTCCATAATACCTTTTTTGAATTGAATCTAATGTATTACAATGCCCCAGAATCACCTGTATCCCAGGATGGGCAATTCTAGCATACTAACCAAATGTGTACATGATATACCTGCTACATTTAAATAAAATAGATGAAAAATAATGTATTTCTTTTGATTCAGAAATGGAATGCATTTTTGTCCATACAATCAAGCGATTTTACCTTAATGGGCATGCCGGTACAATGAAGTCCAAAAGGAAATAGGCATCTCTTTCCTTTCAGTTTCTGGTATCCAACTGCAAACTGTGAGACACATGAAAACGAGAGCAAGCATTAATGTCTGAGAGTGGGTAAAAGAGGGGAGGATAAAACACAAATGGTTAAACTAGAAATTATTTATTAAAATGCCTCAGCAATTTATTTTCCTTAGGGAAAATTCAAGCAAGATATAGAATTGGAAAGAAAGTCATGTATTTCAATGTCTTTTAAAGATAAAAATTAGAAGCAGTTGAAATCCCATGGCTATGTATGATACAACAGCCCATTCAACTTAATTTTCACTGCATTCAATGGGACAACTTTAGGTAAACCTATTTGTGATTTTAAGATTATAATTTCTATTCTCCTCAGAGGTTCTGGACATAGAACAATACATTCTTAAAGTCGTATGAAAGTTATTGTTAGGGTTGTAATATTATTAAAGTAGTCTTTATTAATATAATAAATATATTACATATAATAAATGTTTGGCCAATATGAAATTTCATTAAAGGCTCAATGAGCTGAAGAGTTTGGGGACCCCTACTTAAATGATAAATTTCTGGATTAAAACAAAAAGAATAAGATCTATTATTTCAACAGCTTTTAGTTATGTTTATATGTCTGAATTTTTCTTTTAACCTGTGTCTCTTTGATGGTTTTTACCTGTAGTAAGACTTACCTACATGAGATGGGTGGCTACACAAATAAATAAATATTAAATGTGTCATTAGAAAAACAGGTTTTACAAATGTCTGTTTTCTTTGGAAAGGCTTCACAAGAACACTAAAAAAAATTCTTACCTCACATTTTGATAACGAAAATGTGTGTCCTAGGTGGAGCCGGCCATTCATGTATGGATAAGGAAAAGTAGCAAAATATTTCCCATTGCTGAATAAAGATTTAAAACATAATTTAAAAAATCAGTTAATTTTTCAGAAATTTAGCTTAAACACAGCTAAGGCTATGATCCTATAAATATTTCATGACTCAAAGCTGCAATATAATATGCAATGCAATATTCAATAATAGGAATTTTTAAGTGCCACATTTGAAACAAATGAAGTGACCTTGTATAAAAATTAAAATGTTAGAGAAATATTAATTGGATGATACCCAATTAAAAAAAACTTAAGCTACTAAACCTGGGTTTTAACTGATTAAGTCTGGATATCAATAAACACAATGGAAGATATTCCATACTGCCTGAACAACAGACTAAATTCACGCAATAGAATATTTCCTTGCTCATAATTACATATACCTCTAAAAAGCCTCACAAAAAGTTAGAAGAGACTACTGAGAATTTTGGTCTGAATGAAGGAGAAATAATTGAAGCAGAAAATTCTGCATAAGTAATCTAAGTTTCTCAATTCAAACACAAACCTAGTTCAGGTAACTCCACAATGACAGAGAATTCCAAGTATGGATGTATGTATGTTTGCATGTATTTATATATGTGGGTGGGTGGGTGAACACACACATTTACACACTTAGAATTCTCTGTCATTGTTGAGCTGCCTTAGCTAGGTTTATGTTTGAATATAAATATATATGGGATGTGATGGCTCAGGGGACACTGGGTTCTCAGCTGGCAGCCCAGCTTCAAAACCCAAGGACTGTGTGATGGGGTGATTTCCCATTACTTGCCCCCACTCCTGCTCACCTAGCAGTTCAAAAGCTTGCAAATAAAATACATAAATAGGTACCACTTCAGTGGGAAGATAATAGCATTCCGTAAACAACGCTGTGAGGTGGGTTGGACTGAAAAAGAATGTCTGGCCTAAAGTCACCCAACTGGGTTTCAGGGTTAAGGTGAGATTTGAACACACTGTCTCCCGGTTTCTAACCTGGTGCCTTAACCCCTAGACCAAACAGGCTCTCTGGGAAGCAACAGTCCCATTATTTCACCTTTGTAGCCTAAAAATAAAGAATCCCTCTCAGATCAGGCAAACAGGTTCATTCAATGGAATTCTCTGTCCTCCTCTGGTATTCCCCTGAGCAAATACACTCTAGAGTAGGGGTGTCAAACTGGCACCCCGCAGGTCGGATGCATCACGCGCAGACCATGCCCACCCCAGCTCCGCGAATGGGAAAAATGCCGCAAAACATCACATGATGGCAATGTGACGCGGCAAGTTTGACACCTGTGCTCTAGAGGATCCTACAACTCTCCAAATTTTAGGCACATACAAGTTGCATGCAAAAAGAACTTCATTCTGCTAGAACATTCCAATCAGATATAAACTCATCTTTTGTCTGTTCATTTTCGCTACAACCAAATAGAAACAAACTAATAATTAAATGGTACTTACAAGCAAATTATAAAACTACATAGAAAATAGCATGCTTAATTTTAATTTTCACTCAGAATTTTTCCGTCCAAGTCCTTTTAGATACATTCAGCTAGATGGCAGCACTTACCTAGCCTTGTTCAGCTGGATCAAAAATTACTAGAAATCTCAAAACAGTAGATCAAACCAGAAATTAATTGAGGAGGCGACAGTAGCAAACCACTTCCACACCATTATCAAGAAAATTACATGGATATGGCCATATCGTCAGCTACATTTTGACCTGGCTCACAAGAAGTTTCTTAGGTATCACTGCTTTTAACTTTTTATGAGCAGCATAATGAAAACGAAGATTAAGATAATTATATCCTGTTATAGTATACACTTGCAAATATGTATTTCTGATTCAGCTGTTCAGAAAAAAAATCTACAGAAGTGTATCTCAGTTGATTTATCAACCCTATTAATTTCTAGCAAGTTGTTATGTATTTGTCCGCTATTTCTTTAAATTCTTCTTAAAGAAAAAAGATCAGGAAAAATAAAGTTGGGGATTTCAGAAATGTAGATGCACACTTGAAACCTATACACCAGAATATCAATTCTTAGTACAAGTAGTCCTCAATTTATGACCATAATTGTGCCCAAAATTTATGTTCCTAAGTGAGACAGTTAAGTGAATTTTGTCCCATTTTATGACTTTTCTTGCTATAGTTGTTAAGTGAATCATTGTAAATTAGTAATATGGTTATAAAGTGAATCTGGCTTGCCCATTGACTTTGCTTGTCAAAAAGTCACAAAAATCCAAAACATGATCCTGGGACACATAAGTGTGAGCTAATTTCCAGGCATCCAAATTCTGATGACGTAACCATAGGAACACTGTGATGGTAGTAAGTGTGAAAAATGGTTATAAATCACTTTTTTCAGTGCTGTTGTAACTTTAAACAGTCACTAAACGAATGGTTGTAAGTTCAGGACTACCTGTATTTCAGTTTTCATTAAACAAAATGACAGAAATTAGCCAACCCTGAATTTGATGTTTCCAATGATACATATACTTTAGTGGTATATGGAATGTCATTTTCAGATATCCTAGCTCCTAAACTGGGTTTACATCTCACATGGACTTCAGCTTTCTGAAAGAATACTTTTAAGGAAAGTGTTATATTGCATTCACTCTTTATGCAGGAAAACTTCTATAGTAGTTCCCATATTGTAACTGGAAAACATCTTATTAGTGACAGATTCTGTATGATTCATTATACTATCCATAAGCTTGCTACTACTCAAAAATTAAATTTAAATGTTGTTTAATACTAATTTTCTACTATTAAATTAAAGTTAATACATAGCTAATGTTTAAATCCCTTTAGATTTAAAACTTACACAATCTAATATTGAAACTCTCAGCCACGTGTGAAATGAGTAGTCTCACCTTTTGTGACTTGCCGCGTCTTCTGCATTAACTTCAAATGCTCTTTCATTGTGCCATTTCTGTTGGATTTCCTCTTCTATTTTTTTCAAGAAGTCAACTTTTGCTGTCCCTTTCCGTTCCTTAAAAGAACAAATAATCCCTAATTAGTATGATTAGCTTAAATAACCTAATTTATGTTAGTATAATGTACAATGTTGTACCATTGTTGTGCCAGAACTTTGAATTTGCACACAAACATTATATCCTGAATATTAACTCTGCAATATTACCCAGATATTATCTCTTTTAAATATTTCAAAAATATTATGAACTTAAAAATATGATCAATAAAATAAAATTACCCTCATTTTCATTTGAATTCAGATCATATATATTTTGTTAAGAAACTTAAGCCTGCAAAATATCAAGTTGAGCCAGTTCAGTAATTCATTTTAGTTCGTCACATTTTAAAAATAATCTACTATATATTAATTGGGGATTTATATCTTAACATTGGTTGGATAATGCAAGTCCCAATCATTTAAAGAAATAAAACTATGAAAATTAATCATATTTTCACATTTACTCAATTGTAAGTTGAGTACTATTTTTCTATTTGGCAGACATTTGATAGCATTTACAGTGTATGCAGCTAGTCCTCACCAATCACAATTGGAAATGGCAAATCTTGTTAAGCTGTACAGATATAAAAGTTAAATAGCATGTGACAATTATATCAATTATGACATAAGTTCCTGCTGCAGTCATTAAGTGAATCATCCAAGGTCATTAAACACAATGCCATATAACTGTGACTTGGGACTTTCTGCCAGCTTCCCCACTGACTCTGCTTGTTGGAAATCAGCTGTGAAGGTTGCATACAATGATCAAATGACAGCAGGATACTGCAAATGTCATAAATGTGCACTGGTTGCCAAGCACCCAAATTGCAATCACATGACTGCAGAGATGCTGTAATGGCCAAAACATTGAGGACCAACTATGTTATTTTTTAACACCACTGTAACTTTGAATGGTTGCTAAATGAACTCTCACTAAGTGAGGACAACTTATATTAGACTAAAAGGAAAGTCCTTTTAAAAATGAAAATTGCGTTTCACAATTTGAGACAAATTGCTTAATTTTACTTCTGATACCTTGTTCCCTTCTGTATGACAATTGGAGATATGCAACTATCATTAGTAAATATAAATAACAGCCTGGGATGTAATGCAAGCTGAATATGAATCTGGCAGTTGTTCTTAATTAATGAAGCAGAAAAGCCCTAAGTTCCACTTGTCATATTGTTATGTACTGAACCAAAGGGCAAAGTCAAAAAGTATTACATTCACAATCAGCACATCAGTTGGAAACTTGCATGACAACTCCAATGACACCTAAAATGCATTTGAATTTATCAAATCATATTTACTTCTCCCTTTTGGTTAAACAGCAACTTACAATCAAAGCAAAACAGCTAACCAACCCACATAGCAGGTAAACAAAATGAACTCAAGCCAGAGCAAAAACAATCAAAACAGCTATCTCAAAAACTATTATTTTCATTAATCAGGTAATCACACTTAGGCTAAAGCAATCAATGCCTCACTCTGAAATCTGGGTGAAAATTACTATAATATATTTATTATATGTAAAACATCTTACTGGTTTGTGCTAACAACAGTACGCGTAATCCATACTCTTAAAAGAGTCACCAGAACTTTTCTAACTTTTCTTTTTAAAAACAGAAATCTAATACCTGTAACAGTTTCACAGAAGACAGATCTCCAAAAAAGTGAACTCTTCTCGCCCCCTGAAAAGGGGTCCTGTCCTCACTTGACCCTACCATTGTAAATTGGACATGATTTCCTAGAGACTTGTGCAAAAGACCTTTCTTTTGTTTAAAGTCTGCAAATGAGATATTAACCAAAAAGTCATCCAGTTAATCCAAACAAACCCGAGCAAAATAACAACAGGGCAAATAATCTGGTACGGTATAACAAGCAACAAGAAATATTTGAAACGAAACTTCCACGTATTCTTTTATCCTTGTTTTCAATATGCCTCCAGCGCAGGATAACCTAGGCGTCATAAAGGCACTCCATTCCCTTAATCCCCAGTCGGCACGTTCGCTGTGGAATATGGGAACTGAAATACAAGGAGAGAACGAGAACGCTTCGTTCGGTTAACCTTCCCCCAAACAGATGTCTTGCGAAGGATGCAGGGATTTCGGACACTTCTCAGAAAAAAACCGTTTTATGCTACCCGTGGTAAACAGCCCTGCAACTCTGCTTATTTAGGATTAGTTTATAAACCACGTGGAATTTATCCCGGAATATTGCAGCCAGCCTCTTTCTAAGTGAAGGGACGCGTCCCAGCTCTGGGAATATCTCGATAAATGACAGCATAAAAAGGAAAGCGAGAGGCCCGTTCGCCCCTTTTCTCCTTTCTCCGTTGACAATCATCCTCCTATCCATACGCATGGCTCAATTGCTAGCTAGCCTCCTAAAATCGAGCCGGGCTGTCACCCGATAGTCACCGTCATCGCTCCTCCAGAGTCTGAAAGACTTCCACCTGCCGCAGTTTACGCCTCTGCTCCACGCTGCCGGTTCTCCCACAATGCATTTAAAATAAAGATGGATCCGGTTCATTCGCAAAGACTTTTGGGAAGTTGAGTTTGCTCCGAGCTAACACAGCGCATGGTACCCGCCCGCTGAACTACCATTCGCTACAAACCAAGTGTTGCTCGACAGTACTTGTCGCGTGGGATTTTTTTTTTTTTTTTTTTCCACAAACCGCGAGGTCCTGGAATTAAATACTACCGTTTCCCATAATGCACCGAGAGGAAGAAACCTACCGATGCTCACCAATAGCGGCATCCAAATCTTAAATTTAGGTCTTTTTGATATTGTGTTAATGTACTTGATGTCATAAGCGAAACGGGAGGAATAGAGGTGAAATAACTTGTATACTTTTTCAGAAGCTGTTGCAAAATTGCAAATGTAATCAGTGTCCATTCTGTTTGCATTATTTTAACTGTTTTTAAATACTTTTCTTCCTACTGAAAAAAATGCCTTCCAGCCGTATAGTAAGGTAAATATAACTAATTATAATTTGGATATTCATGATTCTAAAATGCATGCCAAAGGAATGCATTTTGCAGGAGCAAAAACAAGTTGCATGCACTGCAGACCCACGCGAGGCTCACTGACAAACTATATTTGTTTCTGAAAGTTTGCTAAGTATGCAAAAGTCGTGATATAGCCAAGAAACGTTTCAGTGCCATTTGATGTGCAATTTGATGTCATCTTATTGCAATGTTTCTCAAAGTGAAAAAAAATTCCAAGAGATAAAAGATTTTATTAAACCATCTCTTGTTAAATATTGATGTTTCTTCAGTTCTTTTATTTAAAATATTTTCCTCTAAACGTTGTACATACTCTAAAGAAATAGAAGATAGCTTTTTTTACATTTATACTTATATGCAGTTAAAATTCAAAATTGTTATGAAATCAGTATTTACTACTACACAAGCAATAATTCTTTTGCTATACTGAACTGCACACATATAACAATATGCACAGGGAATCAAAGCACTAACAAAATTAGACTTAACTTGTGCAGTAATAATGCAACAATAGCATTCAAAATATGACATGAAATGCCTTGTTAATTTCTAAACCCAGACTGCCTATCATTGATAGATAGTCAGGCATTTGGAAAACTAAAATAGTTCAAGGATTCATTTGTCTTAGTCATCGCAAGTATCAGCACTGAAAATCCCTTCAGTGAAAAATTATTTCCAAAGATGCTTTAGGTGTGCAAAAGGTCTGTCTTTAGTTTACTGTTTACTGTAATTACATTCTTTAGCTACTGTACATTCATAAATTCACTATCTTGCAATAAACTCTAATGACGAATATAAATCCTAGTTTTGAGTAGACATATCCAAGCCTATAGAATTAACCCTCCGCCAAATTAAAAATGAATATGCTACATTATAAGGAGCAATATCCAATTTTAAATAATATGAAGATACAAGAGATGACTGTTCTGTTTACAGAAGAGATGATAATCATTTAAAATTCCTTTAGATCCATAGCAGAAATTTAAAACACAAGGAAATGAACAATGTTAGAAATAATTTTTTGTAGTTTTGCTCTTTAGCTTCATAAAACAATAAACATTCTTACTGAAAATATGCTTTAATATTTTGCAGTATAACTTGCTAAAAAAGAGCACCTAAAAATAAAATTTACTTATTATATTACTATTTTTGCTGTATCACTTTATTTTCCAACTCTAATTTCATAATGGTTGCCATTCCGTATCAAATGCCTAGATCTGATTTCTGTCAATTTGGCTATCTTGATAAATGAATGAAAATAAAATTCTGCATTATTTTGCTTTGAACATTTTGTTAAATAACATTACCGAAAACCTGCACTGTGTAGAAAAAAATTAATATGGCTTATCGTTTAAACTTTATCCATAAATATTAGGAATAGCATAAATGGGAAGGGTCAAATGCAGTGTCTTTGCATACAATTTCATTATAGCCATTAATTAAAAGAATTTACAGATATTGTATTGCTCTGGATTTTATCCCTAGAACTCAGTAAAATAGATTGGGCTAAGAGTGACTGGCCTAATTCACTGGGTATCCATGGTTGAAAGAGGATTTAATCTTGCTTTCCCCATCCTGTTTCAAAACTTTAAGCCATTATACCAGACTAGCTGTTCTGTCCGTGTGTAGGTAAATACTGTACATGAGTGCGTAAATCAGACGCATTTTAGTAAATATTTTCATGTTACATGTAACGATTATCAATAGATATTGCTTTCCTCACACAGTACATCTTGTTTCTTGGGGGTTTTTAGATGATCTAAATTTATGGCATATCAGCTTTCATCTTAGTTTTTAACCTCATCAGATGCTTGAAGTTGTACCCTACGCTAGCAAGTACGCGCGAATTGTCGGGGAAGCCGAAATTGTAGCCATGTGCAATTGAGCCTCGGCAATTTAGTTTGGCTCTGTACTATACACATATACATAAAGAGAATAGTTCGCGAAATCGATACCGCTTTTTTCCCTAACGCGAGTGTCAATCACCACGCATTTGCTGAAAACTGCCTGAAAAAAATTCACCCTTGGGGAATTTAACACGACGCCCTGCACAGAACGCAGATCACTTCCGATTCGATCTGTGCCCGATTAACGTGCCTTGTACGTAGGAATGTATTCGGCAGAAGCTCGGAAACACACTTTCTACGCTGCGTGGTTTCACGTCTACCAGCCAGCCGCGCTTCAGCAGCAGCAGCAGCAGCTCTTCTGAATTAGGAGCTCTCTTTACAAAGATTTCAATGCGTGTTGGCTCGACCTAACCTGCTGAGGCCTCCCACCGGTGTCACCCCACCTCCCCTGCTACTGTACTCCCAGCAGCTTTCGGATTGGTTCCCTTCGCTCGGGGGGGGGGTCGCTGTCGCGCGATTGGCCGGCTTTCCTCGAGGCTCCGTCGTCCGATTGGCTCCGCTGCGAAACCGGGTGCCCGCCCCTTCTCCGATCCCCAGCAGGTTGTGTTGCGCCTTCTCGGTTTAGCTAGTTCCTGGTCTGACTTAGGCCCAGGCTCGGCGAAGCGGGGGAGGGGCGAGAGTTAGCGCTGCTGCTGTTGAGTGACTACTTGGCGGGAGAGGGATGGAGGGACCGGAGTCAACGCGGGGGTGGGGGGGA
>JANHFL010002869.1:53764-74445 GCA_032468155.1 Oxyrhabdium leporinum | reverse complement strand
TTTTCAATCTTTCTGACCCTGGAGAACATGAATATGTGTTACTCTTCCAAATCCGAGCTCTGTGTCAAAAAGGAACTGTTATGCCTGATTTGAGTTCGACCACTATTTCGGAGTTATGCCTTGCACTAACTCCTCAGGCAAATCTCGTATCTGAAAATCACATGGCTTTTCAATGTTTCTGACCCTGAAGAGCATGAATATTTGTTTCTTTTCCAAATCTTTGTCAAGAAGGAACTATTATGCCTCAATTGTGTACGGGTATATTCCCAACCTATATTTGGGTTATAATAAAAATATATTCCCAAAGTAATAATTCTTGGGAGCATATTTTTATTATAACCTAAAGATTTCTATATGAACTTGTGTTTATGGTTTACTTTGAAAGAATTTCAGGACATGAAATATTTTCAATTGCCTGATGGAAATGATAATTATTAGGACATTTTAAGAGTGATATTTTTGTAAGGAATAACTAAGAGAGATACTCAGTCTGGGCAAATGATTCAGGTCATTTTACTGTTTATAAACAGTTTGTATCTGTTTCCTCCTGAGCCGTGGATATAGTATCTATAATAATATTGAAAGTTAATGGTGGTGCATGGCTTCAATACCATAATAGTTCAGTTAATGCCCAATTATTCTTGAAACCAACTACTAGTACTGCACTCAGGAAGGAAACCTATTAGTTTGGATGGGATGACAACTTTGCACAGAACAATCTGACATGACAAGCAGAAAAACTATGTAAGGGAAAAGAAAGAAAATGACAGGAAGTCCCCAGATGACTGAAGTGGGGAGCAGCAGAAACAGGAAAAGAATCTGAACAAAACTTGAGGAAAGAAGAAAATGCATCTCTGAAAAAAATGGTCTAAGAGTATCTGAAAGAAAACTAATGAGGCTAACCAAGGATCAGGCAGGCAAAAAAAGTAAAAGTATTTTTCTCCAGCAAAATAGTATCTTCTAAAGCAGGAACCATGAGGAAATAACAGTAAAATAATATGCATAAAAATGCCAAGGCCTTAGTAATGGAGGAAACTTCATATGGAGCCTATAATATGGGAAAAGTACAGGCTTGTTCATTTAAACATTTAAAGGCATTTTTATGGGCATAAACCTTCAGTCGTGGCTTTTGCTGTGTTCTGGTAACACCAAAAAATTCTATAGTGTGAAGAAGCATGGTAAATGAGCTGCATCTTATATTCTAGTCTGAATTAAATGTTAGTTTTAATATTTTATTCTTAATAACATTGAATCTGCCATTAGTACGGAGCATTGCTTCCTGTGTGAAATGTTTTGCTTAGCTCTTCTAAGTTCGTATTAAATTTTCTATTTGTATACCAATTACCCATCTAGAAGTTGTACCAGACTTGTCTATGTGAATAAGATACTGCATCTTCAGAGAAGTTTACTGCAACATATCATCATCTTGTGTTAGACTTTTGACACCAAAAGTTATATGCTAATAAAAGTATTTTTCCTCAGATGTGATGCTGATCCATCAGCCTTGGCTAACTATGTTGTTGCACTGGTCAAAAAAGACAAGCCAGAAAAAGAACTGAAGGCTTTCTGTGCTGATCAGCTAGATGTATTTCTACAAAAAGGTACATTTATATGTATATATTAATAATGTATTATGAATATACATGTACATACATATATACACACACACATTTATATGTGTGTAATTTTTTTCATTATAATTGTGAGTTATAAATAATATGGTAACCTACATATTGTATAATTTTTAAATATTTCTTATTACTGCATTGTTGCTTTTCTTTTAAAATATAATTTTAAAGTATATAATTTACCCAGAGACCTTTACTTGTTGGGCAGATTAAAACATACTAAGGGCAAATATATAAATTCCTGCCCCAGAACATCCAGTCCTTATGGGAAGCTACAGACTGGTTCTATGAGCGAGACAAAACTGTATATTCTCTCCTTATTTATTCAGCTAAATGATGGATATACTTAAGGGAGTAGGATTGGAAGATTACTGTGCTTTGAAATTGGAGGAAGAAACATCAGTAACATGCACTGTGCTGATGATGCTACTCTGATATCTAAAAATGCAAAGGATCTGCAAGCTCTTAAGGAGCATAGTGAAAAATGGGACTAAAGTTAATTATAAAGAAGACCAAACTAATGACAACAGATGCAACAACCAGCATTAGAATTGATAATGGAGATATCAAGGTATATCTCCATTATTATATATTCTGTTTTCTAGGATCAACCACCACATGTAAAGGAGCACGTAAAGGAAAGTGTCATATTTACACTTTTAAACTTTTTTGTTGGAAAACAAACAAATGGAACATCGAACAAATTAACCCACAGTTCTCATTCAAGGCAGAAATAACCCATAACAACTTATCCTATTTGGGGGTACATTAGGCAAAACCTAGCGCTCTGGAGAAGTTCTAAAGCTGAGAAAAATGAAAAGCAAGAGAAGAGGACAACCAACAGTAAGATGGATGGAATCAGTCACAGTGTGATGGGCCCTCGGTTGGAAGACCTGAAGGACAAAATTAAAAACAGATCATCATGGAGAAAATCTATGTGATTGCTAACAGTCAACACCATTTAATGACAGATAATTAATATAAATGTCTGATTCACACTATAAAATGTTGGTGCTAAACATAGAAATATTTTTCCCCAGCTGAGTGGTAGCATGTACTCAGGCTTTGCTCATCTTAAAAGGCTAGTCAGAGTTATTATTACTTAGAAGGGAGACTACTAAGAATCCAATACGGTAAACTAGACCAAAAAATTAACAAATAACTCAAAAGATGGCAATGGCAAAAACATTTAAATGTCATTTTGGCAGATTAAAACATTAAACAACCTGCTGTAATTTCACTCAAAAAATATTGGCTTCGTTGAGATGCAGCAGTTTTCTGCTTCTTATAAGAATAGTTCCTCATCAGACCAAGGCCCATCTTAACTCCAGCATGCAGTAGGCCTAGTTGTCTAAGTTTGGAGAACCTGCTAGGACATAATATGTCAGTGTGCATCTACTTCCTATCTGCAGCTCTAACATGGATGAGCAAGGTAGAAAGAAGCAAGCCACTGCATCTCCACTTCCCAACTTTGGTCCAAACTGAAAACAACCTACCTTACCCATGCTATACAGGAAGGCCAGTATGATTGTTAAGACTTGTTATTTCCTCCAGAAAAGGTAATCATCCAGAATAATTTGGGAATTTATAATGTAACTATATGATGTTACATATGCTTTTACTTAAAATTGGTGGCATTTGATTTTATCCAAGCTTGCCCAATTGCAAAGAAATATTTGTCAACATCCTAAAAGCCACAGCTCAAGTCAATGGGGAAAAACCCTAAAATTTCACGTATGGCAGCCATGATTTTTTTTTTCTCAACAGGCTATAAAGTTAGTGAGTTGAAGAAATTATACTGGTTTTAAAATGAAATTTATACCATCGTTTTCAGAAGACAGATTGATCTCCCAGTGGATTCTTAATATAGTTTTAAGAATATGACCCTGAAATCTGAATAACCGTTTTAGGCATAATCAAGGGCAGGGCAAGCATGCAGTATTTAATATTTCAAATTCAAATATCAGGTCTCAATCACATCACAACTTATGTTTGAAACTGTGGTACAATAGTGATGCTTCTGTTACTTCTTAAATCACGTTTAAGGCTCTTACTGGGGTTGAATTGATCTAGAGAAAAAAAATTTAATGCAAAAACTAGAAAGTTAGGTTCATTAGAAATGTGATTAATTTTCTTGCTTGTCTCCCACAGAAACATCGGGTTTTGTTGACAAACTATTTGAAAGCCTATATACTAAGGATTACCTAGTTCCTAATGAACCAGTGAAACCAGATCTGAAGACTAATCAAGGAAAAGAAGAAATCAAAGAGGAGGCAATGGTAAGTTTTTCAATATAATTTCCTTGATACTTAGAGGAGTCCTGTGCAAATCTATTTAGAATTAACCCCAATAATGTTCATTGAACATGCTCTAAGGTGGTTGTGCATAAGTCAGCAAATCACCGAGAAAGAAGACCCAGTGAAATGTAATGGGTTTCAATCCCAGGTAAGCAAATATAACAGTATTGCCTTATTCTAGTTTTACTTGATACCTGTTTCCCCAAAAATAAGACCCAACTAGAAAATAAGCCCTAGCATGATTTTTTTCAGGTTGTTTGTAATATAAGCCATATCCCAAAAATAAGCCCCAGTTAAGATTGTCAGCCAGATGGATGTATTTAGTACTGTATTTCCCCAACTAAGACCTAACCGGAAAATAAGTCCTAATGCGTCTTTTGGAGCAAAAATTAATATTAGATCTGGTCATATTTTCAGGGAAACACGGCATATAGGTTTCCATTTATTTTTGAAAAAAAACACCTGATTTACTACCTTGTTTCCCCAAAAATATGACTCATTCAGAAAGTAAGTCCTAGCTTGATTTTTACACATGTGCCCAATATAAGCCCTACCTGAAAAATAAGCCCTAATTAAGATCCGCCCACTCCAAGGTGCACGGGTAAAAATTAACCAGGCTATGGAAGTGATGGGCATGGACGCTAGTATGCTACCCCTTACTTATGGCTTAATTATAAGAATGTTACACTATAATTGGAAGATCTATGCTTCTATTCATATATACCTCGTTTTAAGTTATATAATTTACAATTAACAGGGATTTTGTTACTTCTAATGCTAATACTACTATTACTTATAAATATAATTCTAGGTGAATGAAACTAATATTGATAATGCTGAGAAGAATTGCATGTGAAACAAGTTTCAGAAATTTCTGCTGAAAGCTGCCTAATTGTATTCTGGGCTATATTTTCCTTTCTGATGTTAGAACGTGGATAGGTAGCCCTCTGCACAAATTATGTAAGGGAGACAGACAACAACAACTTAAGGAACACAAATCTAAATTGGGAAGACTTGTTGTTGTTTTTTATAATATGGGATGCTAGAATTATGATACTTATTCTGTACTTAGCTAGGTGTGCACTATGTTTCCTAATAGCAGTAGCACTTAGACTTATATACCACTTCATAGGCTGAGTCAACCGGTCAGGATTGAACTCATAAGAAAGTTTGTGGTCGTGTTGATTATTACTTTTTGCTGAACTGTTTTCTGAATTGTTTTCTAATTCTTTTGAGGAAAAATTCAGGAAGTCTCAGTAGTAAAAGGGAATTTCCATGTTTGAAGAATTCTATAAGGAGCTACTGTGGTGATGTGTTGAGGCACTTAATATCTTATCATTTATAATGGAATGTTTCTGTTCTCTGAAGATATTCAACCATTTGCTTTCATTTTAATTTGGCTCTTTCAGTCCAGATATTTATCAGGGATGCATAAAAGGTTCCTTGCAAGGACTATCCTATGCATGAAACTGGTCCATATTGGCTGGTTCATATTGGATCAAAACATGTGCTTTGTCTGAGGATGGATTAAGCTTAAATACGTACGTTCCAATGTGAAAACAACCACAAAAGAAAACCAGTAGTACTGATACTTCCAGCACTAGGAAGAAAGGGATGGAAAGATGGGGAAGGCATTGACTAGTCAAGGAAAACCACTGGAGAGCCATGGGCTAGTTGAATGAGCTATGATGGAGGAAGAAGCTATGAAGGTTAAAGAAACATGTCGCTGGGTAGACCAGTTAGGTATGCCATGCTTGAATTTAAATTTGATGATAGGGAATGTAAGGCAGGTAGGATGGCACACAGCGTAGAGAAAGAAAGTGAGACATGGGATACCACTCACCGTCTCACATCTTTAGATTTTTCTTGGATAAAACCCAGAACGTGGCCATGATTTCACTGAATCAAGACATTATCTAGAACAATCTACTCAACCTGTGAGCCACTATGTACTTGTTTTCATGCAACAAATAAAACAAAATTTGCAGTTCATACATACCCCTACGTTGTCTAAAATCAAAGATAAAATCTGGATGATTCCATTTAAGAATTGTAGCTAAAAGATAATTAGATCTTTGTGGAAAATGCACTCATTCATAAGGACAAAAAGCTAACGTGCTATCAAGTAGTTTTCAGTGCTGCATTAAATGTACTTTTATATTTGTATTTTTCATACAGTATTTCATATTTTATTGTAGATGCTAAATACTGTGTTAAAGAAGGTTATTCCCATTTCAGAGGTTGGTATGGAATAATGCAAACATTTATTATTCTCCTGCTTGAATCGCTTCATAGCTTGTATTTTGTTTATTTAATTACAAGGTCAGAGGCTGCCATTTTAAATATTGTACTTTCATAACAATGGATATTTTATTTAGGAGTAAATGTAATTATGAAAATAACATGTGTTAAGATTAATGTTTTATTAACTCAGACTGTATTACATTCGAGATCTCTGCTATATTTAGATAAGGTCAAGTGAGAGATGATATCTTTGTATCACATAGTCCTCCTCTCTTATACAAGCAGTGATTTTTCTGTCTCCTCCTAAATTCTGTTCTTTGCTATCAAATCAGGGCAACTTAGGAATTTAAGAAAAATTCTGACTTCCTGGGGATAATTTAGAAACAAATTGTCACGGAGAATATCTATGTAGTTGCTAAAAGTTGTCACTAATTTGATGGCACATAATCAAATAATGTTTTGCTTTTTTCCACAAAAATATTTAGGACAATATTATATAGTGGCTAAAATGTAGTCTGGTGCATATTTTGTGCAGACCACCTCTGTTAGAGTTCAGGAAAGTGCAGTTATACTTAAAAAGATTTACAGTCCAAAATCAATTTTCATTGAAAATCTGAAACATACTATTTATGGTAGTCTTAAAAGGAATCTTATAAATTAATAAATTACCTGTTTTCACAGTGAGTAATTGCTAATTTAAAAATTCTAGTGGGGGGGGTTGAAATTTTCTGAAGTTCACTAAGGTATGAACAGAAGCACTGGTACAAAAGCATGTGTGGCTATCTTAAGGTATTTACTTACTTCACCCCACATTGGTTTGTGCTAAAAAACATTTGAAAGGAACACAGTAGTGAAAGACTGAGTCAAATACAAGTATCCATTGAAGTTGTCACTTTGGATATCGACATTACCTAAATGAACACGATGACAACGTGATGCAAAGCATTTGAAAGGTGTCTTACATAGCTCTAAGCTTCCCTTTGGTTCAAAAATAAAACATGAAGATGCATGCAAAAGATTAATCAAATGGCATGCCTTAATAAGTCCGTAAATGAACCAGTCTTGATACAGTGTCTATACGGTGCAAAGTTAAACATGACATTATTCTGCAAATTTCAGTACATACTTAATAATAACCATAACAACAGAGTTGGAAAGAGACCCTAGAAGTCTTCCAGTTCAATCCTGTGCTCAGACAGGAAACATACCATTTCAGACAAATGGTTGTCCAATCTCTTCTTGAAAACTTCCATTGTTGGAGCACCTACAACTTCTGGAGGCAAGTTGTGCTACTGATTAATTGTTCCGTCAGGAAATTTCTCCTTATTATCTGCTTGCAAATTTTAAGGTTCAAAATAAGAAAATAATGAATGTAACAGGGTGCAAAGGTTTCAAAATCCTTTTAGTTAGCATTCTGCAACACTTGTTTTGGTAGAAATAACAGCTTCCAAACATTTCCTTTAGCCAGCTAGAAGTCCGTCCGTCCCCCCCCCTCTAGTCTGGCTTCCTGCTACTCTCTACAGAGTTCTTCTAGCTTAGAAATGCTATTGGATCTCCTAGCATGTGCAGTATCTTTGAGATCTCTGCACAGATTTCACTAATGTTTAAGTCTGGGGACTGTGCAAGACTTTCTAAAATCTTTTTTCTTTCCTGTAAGTATTTCAGATTGATTTGAAAGTTTATTTCAGATCATTGTTTTTATTTATTTTTATAACTTTCATTATAAATTTAAATACAGAATAAAAAACTAACAAGAACTAATAACTTAAAATAAAAAAGAGGAAAAATGAAAGACCAAAAACAAAGGTGCAAGAAAATAAAGAATTATAAAAAATATACTTCCAAATTTTCTTTTAAAGCAAGTGATCTCCAGCCTTTGTTTCGACTACATTTTTTTCATTGACTGGGATATTCTGTGATACATTGATATTGAATCTCTTCCTCCTTCCATTTGTGCAATATTTCCTATGCCACTGACTGCCACACAAGCTGAAAGTGTAATGGTTTCACTGTGCTTAATGGTTGGCAAGGTGTTTTTGTTTATTATTTATTTTATACCTTTGAGTCAGTTTTGAGTATGCAGACAGAAGCCCATGCTGGTTTTTGGCAACATTTTTCAAAAATGATTTGCTGTTGCCTTCTGCCACTGATTGAAAAAAGTTGCTTTGTTGCCTAAGGTAGGTACCAAGATTCACTGTTTCCTGGTACCTAGCCCAATGCCTTTAGCCACTGCATCAAATGCTTTTCTTTTTCTTTTGCATTTCTGTCACAAAAGTGCTTTTTCAAAAAAAAATGTGCTTGAGAAAGCACCTTTGGGGCAACCATGACCTGGATGAGTGAGAATCTCCGTAGACATTTTGCATTTCAACTTTACTTATTTTTAAATTTTCTTCAAATGCTTCATTCTTCCAACCCCTACCCCAATTGTAGATTATCAAACTGTTCAGTTTTTATTTCAACAAGCAGTTTGCAGTGTTTTGGGGTTCTGATTTCCAGATTGAACCAATTTGATAGCAGGTCCAGGAGAGATTTTTCTTGAACTTCTCTGTCTCACGTAACTTTCATTTTTTAACACAGTCTCATTACAGGTAGTCCTTGACTTATATCAGTTCATTTAGTGACCATTTAAAGTTACAGTGGCACTTATGGTCATTTTTCACACTTACAACCTTTGTAGCATTCCCCATAATCATGTGATCAAAATTCAGATGCTTGGCAACTGGTTCATACTTATGACTGTTGCTGTGTCCCAGGATCATGTGATCACCTTTTGACAAGCAAAATCAATGGGGAAGCCAGATTCACTTAACAACTGTGTTATTACTTACCAACTGCAGAGATTCACTTAACAACTGTGGCAAGAAAGGTCATAAAATGGGGGAAAACTCATGAAGCAACCAAAATTTGAGGCTCAATTGTAGTAATAAATCGAGGACTACCTGTACTAAAATTGACGGCTCTTCTACTTCATAAGAGTGAACTTCATTCATTTTAATTTGCTTGGAAGAGCCCATAGTTGTTGAACGTAGACAAGAAAACCATCACAACCCAAAAGGCTAGAAAGGTCAAAATAGTTGTTAAACAGGCTACCGTAGATTCTTCATTGAATGCTGTTCAGTAGATCTGATGTGTTTGTCAGAATAAAACAGTGCTGTCTTAAGGGCCAGATTTGAAATAAGTAAAAAATGAAAATATAAATTTTAAAATCTCCCGTCTATTTGATTTGTAAATTTATATTTCAAGATTTTCAAGGTTGATGCACTTGTTCCTTAAGCTAGAGCAGCTTATTCCCATAAAAACAATAGGTATAATGTAACATTATTTTTTGAAATTCCTGATCAGATATTCAGCAAATTAGGGCTTGCCATTATTTGCATAGAGAATTCTAGTGTCATGAATCTTTCGTTCCCGCTCTTTGCCCTTGTAGTTTTCAAACTTGAAGCAGTAACCCAAGAAAGAAAAAAAAATGTGGGTTTTTTTGTGCCAGGAAAGCATTTTGAGTCAGGATTTCATTGGACCTGTTCCAGGTAGTTGCAGCCTTGCTTATTCCATATTTTAGGCAAGACAAATTCCAGACACTTTTGCAAGATGAATAAGGCAAGAATGGGGCATTTCTCTTCCTGTATGCTTGCTTGCTCCTTCTAGTAATTCCAGCCCCAGTCCTGCCCTGAAGCTTTCTTTCCTTTCTGCTGCCACCATACATGAATTCAATCACAGCACCACTGAACAAAAAGAACCCATGCCCATCCCTTTCCCCAAGCGTCCTAGCATACTCCTCTTTACTGCTGCTGTCATCACAGCTGAATTTCAGGTACTTTGGGATACCTACTCCACCCCCCACCCCCCAATCTTTCTTTTCCCTACCTTGCTTCTCCATGCCACTGGTTTGATTTTTGCTATTGTCTTCTATCTCACAACCTTTGTGCCCAGAACATGGGGTTTTTTTGTATGAACCCACACTAAACATGCATGTTCCAGGTTTGAGTCTGAACAAACCACATGCTGTTTTGTGGACAGAATGGTTCACTCAGAGAATATTTTATATATCCTCTAGTAACCCATTCTGAATTAATACAAGGAATGCTGCAAAAAAAGCGCTATACGTTTATGTACATTTATAATGATTTCAGTGAATGAAATCCATATATAAATCGCTTTATTTATTTTTAATGCTAGCGTCTATTGTTTATCGTCAGTCTGCGTTACTATTATTGCCTTGTGTCTCCCATATCATTGGGTTTTATTTTGTAATAATTTTCATATTTGTTGTTAGACATTTCAGGAATCTTTTGAAGAAGACCGAGAGAACAAAAAGAAGAAATACACTAGCCCGCAGAAAAATCGTTCAGATTCTAATGAGCAAAGGTTTGTGTTTATTCATCATTGAAAGTATATATCATCTTCTTTATTCTGAGATGCTCTTGCTATACACTCTGATTGAGTTAAATATGATTCATATGCTGTATTTGATTTGCTCTGGTCACTGATTCAAATGGTTGATGTGTAGCAAGAATATTTTTTCATCTCTGCTGATACATCTGATTGAGTATTACAATCTTTACCAGCACAAGAAACTTTCAGAGAGCATTTGTGTTTAAAGCAGTGCATCCACCAGGCATACTGAACTTCTAGTCATTCTAGCTAGTAGTGAAAATTGATTACATTTGTGTGCTCTTTTTTATTCATGATTTTTCTCAAAGCTTATAGAGTTCCACACATTTTTTGAAAAAAAACAAAAACAAAAACACCTTATTGCTACATCTTATTACTACATTTTAATGCTATAAGCATTTTAGTTTGTTCGAAAATCCTATTCTTCATTTTTTTTGCTTTTGAATTTTAAATAGAACCAGAGAAAGAAAAAGGGATGATGGCAAATGGAGAGACTACGATAGATACTATGATAGGAATGATTTATACAGAGATAAATATGACTGGCGAAGGGGAAGAAGTAAGAGTCGTAGTAAAAGCAGAGGGTTAAGCCGAAGTCGGAGCCGCAGTAGAGGTAAAAGCAAAGACCAAGATGCAAACAAAGAAAGGGATGCTGGCAGAAATATTGGTGAGTTGCTATTATACCCAACATTTTTATTTATATTTATTCTGATAAATAATTAGAATTAATTTTAAAAATTGCTGGTGTCAGGCCCAGACAATAAATCAACACAGTAAGAGTTTAAGGTGTGACTACTTTATTGCAATTCTACCTGTATTACGGGAATCTCCCCCAGACTGCTTTCCTTCCCTTGGAAACAGATAGGATTCCATGGAACCTGGGGTAGGGATCAGTCCTTGACCTCATGCAACGGTGCAGTGATTCAAGGCTAATTCCCATCTTGAGTCCTCCTCCCTGCCTGGCTGGGCATTTTCCAACAGCAGACTGTTCCATAAAGTGCCTTAATGCAGGGAATTATTAAATTTGTTCTAAGGTATATTCTAATAGATTGGCACCTTCTGATATTCTTTGCCTACTGCTAGATGTTGCTGCCCTGAATTACGCCTCTGTTGAAAGAAGTGGATGCATGTTACTTATTTCTAAATAATCTCTATCCTATAAATTACATTTATGTTATATGATAAAATAGTATTTTAGAAAAAATACCTAATAATTGAAATCATTTTTGTAAGGTCACAGTTTTCTTTTCTGAAAGAAATGCCAATGAACTCTATGCAGTGAACCTAAGTATATACTTTTCCTACTGTCAAAAGTGTGATTTTAGCAGTATTAGAAGATTTTACTTGAACAATAATAGATCATTATACTGTAATGTTAATTTTTATGCAGAATCATAATGCCTCAAAAGAACTATGGAAGAGAGTGCAAACTTACCTAAACTTATTTTGAATTTTCAAACAGATCACAGAGAGCGAGCCAAATTCAAGTGTGAAAGAAGTGACATGGACAGTTCATACAACCCTGTGTCTTTGTCTTCTATAAACTCAGCTGAACAGTATTCCACCGGAGCCCAGTGTATTCCTAGTGCTGTTACTGTGATTGCACCAGCTCACCATCCTGAAAACACAACAGAAAGCTGGTCAAATTACTATGGAAATCATTCCGCACCTAATTCATTTGGCAGGAATATTCCACCAAAAAGGCGGTGTCGAGATTATGATGGTAACTGAGGCTTTACTTGTTCTACTTACAGTTTTTCGTGGCATTTTCAAAACTTGATATAAATGAGATTAGCATCATTTAGAACAGGGGCTCCCAACCCCTGGGTCATGACCTATTTGGAACCAGGCTCCATGAACGGTGAGCTGATATGCATGTGTATGCATGCAGCTTGATTTGTGCAGGCAGCAGGCCAGTGTGTGTTCATGCCCGCTGGCCCATTGGTCACGTGGCCTCTCTCCATCCACTTACCGCTGCCAGGCCGCCAAGCCACAAAGGTTGGGAACCACTGATATAGATCATATGTATATTGCTGTGATTAATTAATTTCATTCTACTTGGGTGACAGTTTTTGTACTTAATTGAGTAAGACATGCCAGTTCCAAGTTTGAGAATCGTAAACAAGAAACCCTCAACGGGCCTAAATCCATGCTACTATTTTTTTGCTGTGACATGTTTCCCTGTGGGCCTAAACTAGACAGCCGCTCAAAAGGACTGTATAAGACGGGATAGTGTCTCTCATTTTTCTCATATTGACTTGGGGAATACAAATAGGGAGAAATAAAAAGGGTCTCATGTTGCTGATTCTCTGCACAGTACTTACAATCTGCACCCATAAATATGCTCTTAAGTTTTGATATTGATGTCAAATAACGTGTTAATATCTTAAGCTGGATATTATGGAGAAAGACCTAGAATAGGCTAAAAACCCTTTTTTCAGAAGATTATCGTTTGATGTTGTCTCACCATTAGCTTCTTTATTTATTCTAGAAGAATGGTTCCTTTATAGAGAAAAATATTCAAAAGGATTGCAGTTTTAGCAAGATGATTTAAGACCGATGCTTATTTTCATGTGAAATGGACCGTGCAATGTCATTGCCCATTGCAATACATAACAAATGCTTTCATTGGTATAAAAAGTGTTTAACAAAACCTCATTTTTTATTTTTTATTTTGTATAATGAATGGGTACTACACAGTAAAATGAACGTAAGCATTAGTTATCAGTATAACGGATAATGACTATGTGGCTTTCTTCCCCCCCCCTCCCCTTTCTTAATAGAACGAGGATTTTGCGTCCTTGGTGATCTTTGTCAGTTCGATCATGGAAATGACCCACTAGTTGTAGATGAAGTATCTCTGCCAAGCATGATTCCTTTCCCTCCTCCGCCTCCGGGACTTCCTCCACCTGGAATGCTAATGCCCCCAACTCAAGGTCCAACCCACAACATGAGAATGCCAGGCCCACATTTACATCCTCGACCGCCACCACTCGTTAGAATCCCCATACCAAGTAAGTTGGTGTTTTTTTTGTAAAATAGTCGATTATGTCAAAATCCTGGCAACATTTTGGGTCAAGGCTGCTACAAAACAATTTCTAAGACATCAAGCGCATTATCTGTTCCTAGTAATCAATGTCAGGCCAACTAACACTGCTAAAGCAACTACAAAATTTAAAGCGTAGTCTGAAGATCTGAGAATTAAGTTTAAAAAACTGAGACTCTGGTGAAGAGTCTGTAGATAATGTCTGCAAAGGGAAAGAATTCTGCACCTTTGGAAATGGTTTGGTTTCTAGAACCATGGTCTGAGCTATCTGGGTGGTGGATTTCTCACTGTCTCAAAAGTTGTAGGATGTTGTTAGATTTCCCATTCACTGCAGATACTATAAGTCTGCCGTTGGCTACTCACAAGGAGCAGGTATATACAGGTTGTCGAGTTACGACCACAACTGAGCCCAAAATTTATGTTGCCAAATGAAACATTTGTTAAGTGAGTTTGCCCCATTTTAAGACTATTCTTGCCACTGTTGTTAAGAGAATCATTGCATTTGTTAAGTTAGTAACATGATTGTTAAGTGAATGTGGATTCCCCATTGACTTTGCTTGCCAGAAGGGTGCAAAAGCTGATCACGTGACCTCAGGACACGCCAGCCATCATAAATACGAACCACTTGCCTAGCATCTGAATTTTGATCATATGACCATGGGGATGCTGTCGCAATCGTAAATGTGAAAAACGGACATAAGTCACTTTTTTCATTGCCATTACAACTTTGAATACTCACCAAATGAACTGTTGTAAGTTGAGGATTCCCTGAACTGATTTTCTTTGAGTTGTGTTAGGTAGCTAGTTTGGTCCAACATATGATTTATTTTGTGGAAAAAATGAGTTAATTCCTATACTCCTACTACAGGTGGCTTACTATATTCATGAAGAGACATCATGTATAGAAATTGTTTAAGTGGCCAGACTACCATTTCTCTTTTATTCCAGGACCTCCTTCATCTCAGTCCAGTTTAATTAATAGCCGTGACCAGCCAGGAACAGCAACAGTGCCCAGCCTTGCACCATTGGGGGCAAGGCTACCTCCTCCACTATCCCAAAGCCTACTGTATTCAGTATCAGAACGTAAGCAAATATTATTTTCTGCATCTCACAGAATATATATCCTTGTTTATTAGCTGCAAATGGGAAATGGTTATCTCCCATTTCTCTAATGAGGGTCGTGTTTTGCATGACAAAACATAGTTTACATCTGATGAAATGAACTGTAATCCTTAACATTAACAAGGCATAGGTTACTTGAAGGACTGCCTGTCTCTTCATCTGCCTAGTTGATTCAGGCCTGCAAGGTTGACCCATCCCAGTTCCTTCACTCAAAGAATGTCATCTCGACCCTGGAAACAAGAAAAATTAGAAGGTGCAGGAAAGGGAGGAAAAAGCAACTTAACGTTCTTTTCTTGTCTTGTGTGCTTGTAGTATCTCCATTTTTTCCAGCAATATGTCAGGAACATCCATTTCCATCTATTCTAGATCAGCGGCCCCAAACCGTTTAAGCACCAGGGACCGGTTCCGTGGAGACAGGCTTTCTGTGGACTGGAGGGAGCGTGGTTTCATGTGCTGCCTGCATCCCATGGATGGGGCTTCGCTTGTTTGCACAGACCGGTTGCTGGTCCACGGATTGGGGGCTGGGGACCCCTGTTCTAGATGGATGCCCTCCTGTAGGCATCTTACATAGATCTCAATCTGGGATGTTGCTGCAAAAAATTAATGGAATAAGTTGCATTACAACTCAAAATGTATCTTGCCAAGCTTTTGAGCTTTAAACATTTTGCTGAAGTAGTTTTAACTAATGAATGTGTTTGTTTTGATTGATTTGCTTTCATGTTTTAATGGAAAAAAGTTTCACCTTATAATTGATCGTTAATTGATTTGAGAATGACATTATATGGAAGGCGGGATATAATTTTATAAATTAAAATTCTTTCTTTTTAAATAAAAAGGAAATCTCTTATTTCTCTTTCTCTCTTCTAATAGATACATATGAACCAGATGGCTATAATCCAGAAGCCCCTAGTATTACTAATACTGGTAGATCTCAGTACAGACAGTTCTTTTCAAGGACTCCAATGCAGCGTCCAAATCTTATTGGCCTAACATCTGGTGAAATGGACACACATCCCAGAGGTGTGATCTTTTATATAAAAACATTAACAGTTTGGAATATTGTGACAGATTGTAGAGAGGCTGAGAAAGTAACAGGAGGAGAATTATTCATAAACAGCTAACACATAGGAGAGGATTTCATTAGTAATTCAGATTATAAATGGTAGCTCAATCCAGATTGCGAAATGTCTGGGAAGGAGGAATTAAAATACTCAGTCTCTGCTAATGAACTCAATAAATGAGCACTAGAGGTTCCTATCACAGTTCCCAAGTCTGTTTTTTACTTTATCCCTAATTCTTGCACTGAAACATTTTATTGAAATGTGTGATTCTTGTTTCCTGCATTATGCCAAATATTCTAAGAAACCATTATAAACTTGTAGTTATTTCAGAAATTATTTGGTACCAGTGAATGGAATGAATAAGTGGTATGCAGTACAGAGTGTTTTTTTCTCTTTAATTTGTTTTTAATGCTGTTTGTACATTCTACAAGAATATTACATATATTTGTTCAATTCATGTATTTATATGGATTTATTTAATTTGTAGCTCCTAAACTTATAAACTAGAATGTGTTTGTTGGCTGAAATCCACTCTCTAAAATTTGGTGGAGCATTTCTAACAAAAACAAGGATGTGAAATAAATTATTGAAAAGCACCCAAAGACAAATGAAGGAAGAATAGGGATTGACTCACTCAGTCACTGATATTTAGAGGTCACCTGACTCCCGGACTCTGAGCAGCTCACATCTCTAAATGTAGAAAACAATAAAATGAAAGAAAAAAAATATGTCATAGAAAAAGACATACAAACTACATTTCTTGTGGTCATAAATACTTATGTAGACTTTTTGCCAAATGCATAACCTGATCAGGAAACAGATTACTGGTAAGATCAGTAAACTAAACTCAAAAAGGAAAAAAAATGACCAATTTGTCAAGCTTTGTTTTCGTAAATTAAATGAAAAAGCAGTATTTATTTTCAGAGGCATTCTGTACAAATTTTACTGTTGATATTGCTATTGCTAGTGTCTCTTATAATTGGGATTGTTAGCAATTTTCCATTGTTGGATTTTCACTCAAATTATATTTCAGAGAGGGAGAATGGTATCTCCAGCAAAAAAAAGATTTCCAGTTTTGCACATTGTTTTATTTTCTGTTGTGGAGGATCTGAACAATATAGAGCAGGGGTGTCAAACCGGCGGCCCATGGGCCAAATGTGTCATGCGTAGGCCACGCCCACCTAGCTCCGTGAAAGGAAAAAAGTCACAAAATGTCACGAGTTTGACACCCGTGATATAGAAGTTTCAATACTATAGTAGCATTATTTATGTAGTTCCTACAGAAGAAATGTATGGCAGCAATGATGTGCTTCAAATATATTGATCTTTTCTTCTAGCTGCTAATATTATCATACAGACCGAACCTCCAATTGGAATTGCAAGTAACAGCAATGTATCCAGAGTTGTGCTTGAGCCAGACAACAGAAAGAGAATTTTGAACACTATAGAAGGGCCATCTCCAAAGAAACCGTGGATTGGAAAGTAAGGACCTGTGTTGCTAATTAATTACATAACTGAATCAAAATCAGAACAATGGGACCTGAAAATCAGGAATTGTTATGAACATTTTAGCTTAATTAAATCAAATTAATGTTTAAACCAGGGTATATTGTGTCTATGGAGATTCTCAGTCATCCAGGTCATGGTTGTCCCAAAGGTGCCTTTTGAGGCAACTACACTTTCTGGTTTTTCTTTGAAGACGTTTTGCTTCTTATCCAAGAAGCTTCTTCAGCTCTGACTGGATGGTGGGGAATGTAAGGATTTATATTCCTTGCAGACAGTTGGTCAATTGCATTCTTTGACAGAGTCTTTGAGGCCACTTGGAGGTTTGTCTGTGTCCTCAGGGTCACCTGAGTAGTGCGAATGGGTATGGAGCCTTCTTGGCTTCTGCCCTGTGAAGACACGGGCAGGCTGTTAGGGATGAGTATGTGATGTCTGCATCTCAAACTGAAGTGCAAATAGTTCCTGTAGTCTACAATTTTTCTGGAAACCATTCATACTCCCATTCGCCACCATCCAGCCAGAGCTTAAAAAGTTTCTTTGATGAGTAGCGAAACGTCTTCAAAAGAAAAACAAGAAAGCCCAGTTGCCTCCTGAAAAAGCACCTCTGGGACAGGGTATATTGAGTTATATACGCTGTCTATTTCATTTTTATCCCGCTTTTTAATGTTTTTGTAAATAACAAAAGGTGATTAAATGTGTAGTATTCCTTCTTTCTTCTATTTTCCCCTTAACAATCACCACTACTACCCTGTGAGGGCTCTTTGGGGCAGCCAGCCAGCTTTCATGCCTAAGGCAGGACTAGAATTCACAATCTCTTGGTTTCCAAAACAAGCACCTTCAGCATTACACTATACTGGCTCTTATTTTAAGTTTTAAACATAGCATAACAAACTGCTACCGGTATGTGATGGGAAGCTCTGTAAATCATTTAAATAAATAAAAACATTTAAAATAATGGGATTTTTCAGTGAGAGTGCCAAGAAGAGGTGGAAAGCCTGTGGATAATTCAGCCATATTCTGCTAAATGTAGGCTTTGAATATGGCAAATCCTCTGCTTGCAGTTTTGTCACCAGCATATTAGAATTGCTCTGTGAATGCTTTTGGCGTTATTTTAATTCTTATATTAAGAGGCTTTAAAAATAAAAGATTGCTGTTTTGCGTAAATTAATTTTTTAAAAGAACATGTGAAGCCTTATTTTCTTTCTTTCTCCTCAGACAAACTAATAACCAAAATAAGCCAGGGTTCCTGAAGAAGAGCCAGTATACGAATACTAAATTGGAAGTTCGTAAAATACCACCAGAACTGAACAATATTACACGGTTGAATGAACATTTCAGCAAATTTGGAACAATTGTCAACATTCAGGTAAAATTAAACACTTCCTTATGTACATTTGTATACAACAAAAGCTGATAGGTTTAAAATTGAGCAGAGATTAGTTTGGGGAAAGTATCTGGAGAAATTTTGCAGCAGTACAGACTATTGGCTAAGGAAACAAAGTTCCTTAGGAAGTGGTATTCATCCATTTCTGAAACAGCAGGGACAGACTTTGATCAGTGACGCCATAGTTATACTTCTCATTCTGTATTATACAGAGAAATCTTACTTTAAGAATGGTTGAGTACATTTTTTCTGTAACATGTTCGATGGTGGCACAATTAAATGTATTTCCAGCTTAGATATGAAAAATTACTTTTTCAATGTTTAAGGGGGGAGGGAATACTAAAGCAGTGATGCTTTGTTATGGTAACTGCCAACATAGTGTTCTGTTGTAAAAACTGTCAGTTCTTCACTCAATATTGCTTGAGTGCTTGCTTTTAGCATATTCTTAATGTGCCACCTTCTGACATTATATACAAATGGCATCAATTCCTGTACTTCAGTGTTGATGAAAATGCGAGCAACAAATGCTTAAATACCGTTGCAAAGAATTTCGTAAAAGTATCTTACCAGAAATGATAGCTCTGAAGTAAATTACAACTAGCAATTATGGCTTAGATATTTTGTTGCTATGTAATTAGACTTTGCAAATAAAAAAAAATTGAATTTTTGTTTCTTAGGTTGCCTTTAAGAATGATCCCGAAGCTGCTCTAATTCAGTATTTAACGAACGATGAAGCCAGAAAAGCTATTTCTAGCACAGAGGCAGTGTTGAATAATCGGTTTATACGAGTATTGTGGCACCGGGAAAGCAACGAGCAGCAGCCCTTGCAACAGCCGCAGCTGTCACAGCCGCAGCCACCACAGCTGCAGCAGCAGCATCCACAGCATCCGCTGCATCCGCTGCTTCCGCCAACACCACCGCTTCATCAGCTGCACGTGCAGCCACAGGTTCTGGCACAGCCTCCACCTGTAACAGTGCACAGCAGTATGCCAAAGGTGTCGTGTTCTGCTGTAACTTCAGCTCTTTGATCTTCCCAAATTCTGATCTTTGGGATCCATGATGGTGAATGCATAGTAACATGTTTCTGTTTAATGTGCAGGTGACTAAACCGTTAACTCCGGGTGCCTATGTCTTTAACAAGGTTCCAGTTAAACATCGACTTGGAACAACCAGTGGAAATCAGCCAGATTCTCAACATGTATTACTTAACCAGTCCAATGCTACTACAGAGGATGTTCAGGTAAGAGAAGTGGACATGGAAGGCGTTACTGATCTCGGTACAAAATATTACAAACATAATCATGCAGTATATTAATTACAAGCAATGGTATTTTTAAAGACTGCGCAAGTATATCGGTTGAAGAACTGACGTAACGAAGAGAGATTTAACAAATCTTTTAAATGAAGATCTTATTTTTTATTTTTAATATTTATTTCTTCTACCTGTACAATTTTAATGGAAAATAAAATATAGATGTTTTAAGATTTTGTGCTTTTAAAATTATGAATATATTTATATATTCTCCAAACTATGTTAATGTTTTTTTATTGCTTTGTTTGCTTTTCCATAGTTTCTGTGTTGGGTTATCGCATTTTCTGTTTTCAGAGGTTTTTGATTACTGTATGTTGCGTCTTGATTTTCAAGAGTTTTGTTCCAGGCTTGAAACAAAGCACTGTTTTAACAGTATTATTTTTAGTGTTCCAAACGTGCTAAATCCTATGGTTTCATATTTTTTTTGTTTATTGGTTTGTTTTTAGTTAAAATTGACTTGTATACTGATTTTGTATATTGAGCTTTGGCAGTTTAAACATTGATTAATACCAAAAGGGTATTAAAACTTTCTTTTGGAGGTGGTTTGCAAAATACAGTACTTTGCCATGTAGTGCTTGGGTGGTCTTTTGACAGCAGTTGGCTAGAGGAAGAATAAAAGAAAGTGTCTAAGATACCGGTAGTTTTTTTTTGTTTTTTTTATTATTATTATTATTATTATTATTTTATTTGAT
>JANHFL010002869.1:29994-49036 GCA_032468155.1 Oxyrhabdium leporinum | reverse complement strand
TAAAGTTTTAGAGTAATTTGGTACTTTGTTTTAAATAGTTGTTGTGAACCGCCCCGAGTCTTCGGAATGGGGCGGTACATAAATTAGATTAATAATAATAATAACAACAACAACATAGAATTATTTATTTAGTTTTTCCGATTCCACATTTTGGATCCCTCCCCCTCCCAACCCCTCAAGATACAACTTTTCACCATGTTTTCCCTAGAATATTGGGAAATTGAAACCTAAGTGATAATGTATAAAAGTTTAGAAGAAAATAAATGAATTATTTGCTACCACTTCTCTCCTTTCAAAGGCACAAAAAGAGCTCTTAGATGCAGAATTGGACTTACATAAAAGATTGTCTTCTGGGGAAGATACAACTGAACTGAGAAAAAAACTTAGCCAATTACAGGTGGAGGTAAGTTTGTAGAGTAGAGTGCCATCTTGATTCTGGTGTTAGGTTTACACAGTATCCACAAACAATTGACGTATATTCCTTTTGTCCAGGCGGCTCGTTTAGGAATCTTACCTGTTGGTCGGGGAAAAGCGATGTCAGCTCAAACTAGAGGAAGAGGAAGAGGTCGTGGAGGAAGAGGAAGGGGTATTGTGAACCACATGGTAGTGGACCACCGCCCCAAAGCACTAACAATTGGAGGCTTTGTGGAAGAAGAGAAAGATGAAGTGCTGCAACATTTCTCAGTAAGTTAGCAATGTGTAACTAAAACTAAATATACTTCAATTTCTGTGCAGTGTTATAGAATAATATAAAGGCATGAGTGTCCTAAAAGTGAACTAACTTTGTTTTTACAGCTGCAGTAATTGTTTTAGTACTTAATCTATACTTAATCATTTGACCACATATTGTCCAGTATATTTTTTAATATCCGTAAGTGGAAGTGTAACTGGACAACCTTGTCAATGTTAGTTATGGAATTAATCCAACTTTCACTGCCTTTACACTCCAGTGAATGTGCCTGACAATCAACATCAATTTGCTTTAACGCTGCAGGTTAATACCAACTAATTGTCACTGATTTGATTCTTTCTTTACAGATAATTAAGTGATTTTTACGAGCTACAAAGAAATAGCAATTTGATAAACAGTTCTTTGTTTTCTGTCTGAACCATCACTTTCTCTTTCACTGCTAATATAATTATACTTAAAAGCAAGAACATAGTTGAAAAGCATTTCTAAATGTAAAATAAGTACATCAATTATTTAAATAAATATTGATTTGTTAATTTGAGTTTCAAAGATACTACAATTTAGAAACACTGGCTAAAACCCTATGCGTGCCTGATGAAGAATGTGCTCCATTAAACACCACAGAAATTATTTTAAAATACAATACACATAGGATCAGATTTGCAACCAAAATTATGATATTTTTTTTAAAAGCCCAGATTTCTCATGCTATCACCCTGGCATTAGTTTATGAGCAATTATGTATACTTTTCCTATATATTTGGGACTAAAATGATTCTTAAACTCTAAGAAAAAACTTGTCCAAGAACATGAATTTTATTGAGAAAGATCAGAGACCTTTCTAGAATTCTTGTACCAATGCCAAGTGTTTTCTAAATGTCTTGGTCTACATCTCCCTGAGTTGAACCAGTGATTAGAAATTAAGGTCCAAACATTTGGAAGGCACCATGTTGCCTATGTATGCTTTAATCATTAATAATACATTGGTCATCAGTTTTTAGCAGTGAAAGAAAGTAAATCTCAATCTTTTGTGTTTTCAGCAATTTGGAGATATTGAAGGCCTTCAAGAGGAGGAATCTCCTTTAAGTGTTGTTTTGACATTTAAATCCCGCTCTGAAGCTGAAAACGTATGTAAACATGGTTTAAATTTTTAAAGAATGTTCTACTACTCTCTATATCCAGTTTTTTAAGGCAAACATATTCTGTAATTGAAAGTACCAGCAAATATATACTGGTTTCCAATGAACTATTTTCAGGCATTAAATGTTTAAATCCTGTTGTTGTGTTTAAACTGATTATAGATTATTATTCAGTCAGTTACTAATATTTAACTTAAATTATCAAAGAAGAACTTAGATTTGCTGATATGGAAAGTGATGACTATGCAGTGCAAAGAGTTCTGATCAATCACTGTAGAGTTAATGGAGATCTTTCTGACATGCTGTATAGCCATTGATTTATCCTAGTATATAACACACATTGTTTTCTTACTTAAATATTCTACTTTAGGCTGCCAATCAAGGTTTAAAGTTTAAAGACCGACGACTTCAGATATCATGGCATAAACCTAAGTTACCCTCTGTGTCTACAGAAACTGAGGAGGAAGAGCCCAAGGAAGAGGTATTAGAATAATATTTGAATAGCTTGTCCTTGAACATTTCTTAAAAACTAGCATTGACCATCTGGTTTTGCAGCACACAGTAGCAATGTGAACTGATGGTCCAACTGCTCTGGTCAATAGTAATTCCATTTTGCTCATCAGAAAATGGAATGATCACGCTATGAAGACTTTACTTGATGCTGGAACAACAAGTCAGTTGGGCCTATTCTGTTGCCCAACCATTTTTTTGGCCAAGCTTGCTGATTTTTTTTTCTCCCAGATGTGCTGTTGATCCCAGAACAATAATCCTGGTAGACTTCAGCATTAATCCTGAGAAGCCCTCAGAGAAATATATACTATGACAGTTATAAGTCTATCTTGAGCTGTCATCAGACTCAGTAATATAGAGATGCATACTTTTGATTTAGTTTTGCCTCAAGCCATGAAGGGGTTACTTTGGAAGGGATATTACAGTTCTCATGGCCAAATGTCTGGTAAAGTTCACCATTGCTTTTATATCATCTATTGATCACTTAAGGTTGTCTCCCATGGAGACCTAGGGAATTTGATGGGTTTGTAAAAATTTGAAAAAGATATCAGAAAACAAATCCAGTATTTCTTTCAAGACCTTATTGATGTTAGGAATGGGAAATATCAGTGTATTGTTTGTACAGTCACTCTCAAATGTTTCTCCAGTATTTTGGAATCTGAGCTGCTTTGGATTTCTGGGGACGTCTCAATAATGAATTAGACTGGAAGGTGGAAAGAATGCAAATAGTGTAAATTTTGCTGTGGAGGCAGTTAAGCATGAATTAATGCATATAATCATATCTGCTTTGTGGCTTTTGTTACATTCTCAAATGTCCATGTAGCGGAGCTCTTTAGAATATCTGAGGTTTATGGACAAGTTGGTTCTAACTGTCGGGTTTTCCACATATTGTCTGGATTTTTAGCTCCCTTTGCTTACATAGATTAACTGAAAGGAGTTGGTAGAGCAAGTCATGGATATTGTCATGGATTCTTCCATGTTGGAATGATACTGCCAGCCTTAAGAAAGCAAATTCATTCATGTAGTCATCACCATGGATTCAGATGGCCTTGTCAACATTATTAATTATTACTGTGTTTTTTCTGTCTGAGTTCAGGCCTGGTTTGAGAACACAGTCAGCAATACTTTCACTATTTTATAACATGACCAACAGAATACAGTTCTGTTGATCCTGCTTGAACTTCTCTGGTTTCTTTGACATGTGAAAAGAGAGTACTGGGGTTAATTAGCATGCGTTAGTCTAGCCACAAGCCATTGTTTTGTTCTCCATGGGATTCAACATCAATGTGAAACTGCTGGGATGATCAGGAATTTCTAGCAGCAGGGTTACTGAGCAAAGACTGTGTATGTGTTAGAACTCTATTGACATAGCTGCCTTGGTTGCCAATTGGCTATTGAACTAGAACACCTTAAGAGGGTATCTAACAGACCATTGCCATTACAGATAGTTCAAAAATCCTTGGGGGATGTCTTGAAGAATTGAGTGCCATTTTGTGGTTCCTGACAATTAGGCCTTTTTTGTGGTACCTAGGGAGATTCTCAGTCATCCAGGTTACTTTTGTCCCAAAAGTGCTTTTTCAAGAGGCAACTGGATTTTCTTGTTTTTATTTGAAGACGTTTCGCTTCTCATCCAAGGAGGTTCTTCAGTTTCTTCATAGCTGAAGAAACTTCTTGCATGGGAAGCAAAATGTCTTCAAAGAAAAACAAAGTCCAGTTGTCTCTTGAAAAAGCACCTTTGGAACTTCTTTGTGGTGGTGCCTGTGGGGAAATTTAGGAGGAATATTATGTACATCACCCTGAACAAAAACAGAATATAAAGCAAATCAGTAGATACATTCATGAGGCACCTACTGGTACGTCTACATATTTCAGCCACCTATTGAAGATTGTCACTTTATCACGCCTTCCCTCTATAAATATTGCTTGCATAGTTCTCTTTTACTTTTATTCTTTTTCTGCCATCAACCTTTGTAATGAATGCTATTTGATGGTTTTAATTTTTTTTTTGCATTTTCATTATTCTGTTTTAAATTGTGCCAAATTTTAAACTCTGTGATATATACATATACTGCTAACAATAATATCTGCCTACAAATATTTTAATGCTAATACTTTGAAAGGCATCAATTGATAGCAAATATTTTTTTAAAAATTGGTAGACTGTGTTTTATTATGAAATATTTCTGATCTATAATTTGCTAATATAAGTAAAGCTACTTGAAATGATGTGTCAGTCCTTTGAGGTAGTCCAAAGCGGAAACCAAAACCATGAGTATAAACACTACCTTTATTTGTAAGGTTAGGATTAGGATTAGGATTCTTGCAGTCTGAGAGTACTTCTCCCCTCCCTTGCCTCTGCTTTCCAGAGAACTAGGGAGGGTCCCTTCTGACATGCTATCTCGCCCTCATTCCTTCTGTAGGCTGAAATATCTCCTGTCTGGCAATTCTCTAGACTGCAGTCTTTCCTCCTTTGTCCTTTCTACAAGGTTATTCTCACAGCCTATTATAGAATGGATCAAGCATTAAACAAGAATTAATTTTAAAAATATTTTTATTTGTACTCTTTCCAGAATAAGATGGTGATCTCTAAATTTGATAAATATAATTAACTGATTTCATAGCATTCAGTATAGCTGCCATTTCACAACTAGAATTTTCGTTAGTATTTCTTTGCACGATTGATTCCAAAGTGGCTAGATTTCTTTGGAGATCATCCCAAGAAGAAATTTAGTCTTATGAAGGACTGTAAAATCACTATAATTTTATAACCACGTTAAATTTTTATCTTTCTTTAGGAGACAGAAACATCAGATTTATTTCTACCTGAAGATGATGATGATGAAGATGAATATGAAGATGAATCCCGCTCTTGGAGAAGATGAAACTTCAAGAGGAAGCATATAATTTTAGAATTGTTCGAACTCAAATTTTTAAAAAATATTTAAAGGAAATCCATGAGCCAAAAATCTGTTTTTGTTTTTCGTTTTTTATAAATATATACATTAAGATAACAAATGTGTTTGATATGTAAACTTAGCAAGTAAGTAGCTATGATCAGCCAAAGGCCCAGAGTGTCTACAAAGCTGTAAAAATGGTTGTGATCTTATAAAAGTGAAATATATTAGTCTTTCAAGCCCAACTTTTGTTCATTCTGATTTTAAAGTATTGATTTGATTTATTAAATAGCAATTACTTCATAGTTCTTATTAGCAATGTGGAATCTGAGATTAGAACAATAAGTCAAATCCATCAACTTTGTCTAGAATTTGTTAATTCAGAATTCCTTTCATTGAATGGCAGGCAGCTTAAGTAAATCTCGTCTGAAAAACAATCAGGAATTGCACATATGTTTGTGAACGAGCTGTTTTTCATATATTCCACTATCTGAAATATAGTTATCAGAATGATAGTAGTTCTTGCCAGCATTGGTGATAGTGATTCCTTTTCTTTTCCATCTTTAAACATTCTTTTAATTGCCATTAGGAATGCACCTGACCAGCCACTTCTGCTGTGATTTCACATTTTAGTTCAGTGGAACGTAATCAGCCTTAAAATCTATTAAAAATGACAACAGCAGGAATATTTTTTTTAACAGTATTGGTAATGTGAAATTACTTGTTTCGAAAATGCCCTATCTCTAGAATTCGCTTCAGGATAATTAATGGCTGCATTTTATTTTTTAAGGAAAAGCCAATGCACTGTTCCAAGTAATGTGTTTCCTGCAACCCACAGAATTGCAAATCAAAAACAATCTTGTTTTAAAATAATAGATATTAAACCAGCACTTAGAATAATATTGTGGGTTCAAGTTATAACATATTAAAAATTAACATTGAGTTGAGGAGAAAAGTAAAACACTGATTTAAGCATTTTTTATCCGCATGCTGATAAAAATGTGTCTAGTCTTCCCTGTTCTTAAAAAAACACCAAATACCAGTAGTTCATGGTGTAGATTTGGTAGAGTTTATGTTACATTTTTTTTTACTGCAAGGGCAATAGATCTTTATAACTCATGTCTCTTGCTGCTATTAAGTATAAATATGTCATCCTGTAAGTCATCTCTTAGTGCTTTTGTATACTGTATCTCATAGTCAGTGGTGAGGAAATGTAGCTCTCTGATACAGCTCCCCAGATAGCCTACTATTGGACATGCTGACTGACTTTAAGGGCAGTAGTTTAGAAACACTTGAAGGCCATTGTTATCCCCATCCTAGATGCAGCAGTTTATGCAAGGAGCGTATGATGTCACTGCATTTAAGTTAAGATTGAAGAAGCAAGGCAAACATTACTGTATCAATTCCCATGGCACCTCTGCATTCATTAATTCAAAAATTAAATTATATCTTTCAGGTTTCTTACATTCGGATTAGCATAGTGGTACTTAATTGAATCTAAATGTCCGAACACTTAAGTTAGGTTTCAAGTTTCAGGACTTGCTACCAGAACTTTTTTTTCCCCTTCCTCCCATTTTGGGAACTATGTACATTGTTATAAAAGCACAGCCCATTTGAATTCCATCCATAAGTGAATAAGAGCGTATGCTACCAGCTCTTATTTGCCCTTTATGTAAAGGCCTTTGTGTTCTAGATTATGGCTACATTCCTACTAATGTTGAATCTCAGTGAATTAAGTTATGACAATAAAGCACGAATATTGCACACTCTTTTAACAGGCAAAGCCTTGCTTTTCTCCCGTTGCCTGTGATACCTTTAGAATGCTTATGGCTCAGTATGTGGCCATCACATATATTGACCCAGCAAGAAAAACGCTTGAATCTGGACAGTTAGTTAATAATAGAGGGAACAAAGGGTTTATGTATACATATATAGAGATACATACATATATATATATATATAGAAAGAGAAATATATATATATATATACACACACACACATATATATATATTGTACAGGGTTTTTTTCTTAGAACTGTATAATTTTGTAAATATTTTTGCTTTTTTTGTGTACTAAAAACTACCAGCATCTAGATTTCCATAAGAAGTCTTGTATTTTTGTATCTGGAAGATTACAGTTGACTGAACGAAGCTGTTAAGAGAAATTTCCTTAGCTTTTGGAACAGTTAGACTGGATGGGATTCCTTTTCATATGGTTTTAGATAACTTTTGTTAGCATGCTGTTCAGGAGAGAGTGAATATCTTTACTCAAAAGTGTTAGCTTTTTTCATGGAGAAGAGATAGGGGCCAACAGAGAGATTTATTAAACTTTTTCCCATCTTTGCTTGCTTTCCTGTTTTTTTCAGTATAAGTTGATACACATAAATCCTCTAGTGACAACTTAAATGTAATTTCTCAGCCTAGAAGCACAAAACTGAGTTGTGCCCCTAAATTTATGTATTGAAAGCATACTATTGTGTTACTGAGAATGTAAGTAATGGGCAGCATAGTGGTAACTCACTTAAAAAGAAAATAGGAAACTAGTTCAAAGTGACCTTCATTTTGATGTAGCTATGAAACTCCCTGTGTTGTGTATTAGAACTTGGTTAAAAAAAGACTACTGTGTTACTGGGTAACTTCTGATACCACCTGCTGTGAAATTGTCCTTTTCATAGTCATAAGCCATAACAAAAAGCATAGTATAAATACACCCGCAAAGTACCTTGAAAGCTAGGTATTCTAATAAAACTTTACTATATAAATAAAAAAATATCCCTTTCTAACCACTTAGCAATGTATCACTCTATTGGCATTAAAAAGAATGTCATAATGTAAATGCTCAGTGAATCATCCCCTTAAAGCTTTACAAATATTAATGCTACTACTATATAAACTCTTGGTTTAACTGTGGTGTATTTTTTAATCTTTACATATAAAAATGCACAGCATCTGAAACTTCAAAAAACAAACCATAATTGCCCACATACAGTGGAGATGCGTCAACATTTTTAATGAAATCATGTGAAAAGGAATATTAAATTCCTCTCAATGTACATTAACTTGTATTATAGTTTTTACAAGATTGTGAACTTGTGTAATAGTATATTAGGAGATATTGTTGGATTTCTAACTGTTTATACATTTAAATTCATACATGTAATGTTTGTTTTATTGATTACTCCTTGAATTTCTAAGATGCATGTTGACTTTTTGCAATAAAGAGATAACATGGAATGGTTTAAAATTTAAAAAAAAAGTTTGAATTGAAATTTGGAAAAATAACCATTCCAGAGGAAAAAATATACTCAGAAAAGAGCTGTATTGCTTGCTTTCTTTAAAGATGTGTACATCTGTGAATGTGCGCATATGGTGTGTGTATGTGTGTATATGAATATGTGTTTATAAGGTTTATCATTACCAACCTTAAAATGCATATATTTTGCTGCTCCAAAGCTTGGAGTAACTCATAATAAAACAATCCAAGATCCATCCAAAAGACAAAATAGTTTCGTGACCATGGCCAAAATCAATATTGCATTTTTCATCCTAAGTTAAATTTATTGAATTTAATGTATCGGGAAAAATAAGTGATGGTATCATCTTCTTAAATAAGCTATATAATGATACAAAATGTTGAATATTAACAATAGTAACCAGCTGAAGAATACATAAACCTTAAAACAATATAGCAGGAAAACAGATTGCATTTTGGTTTAGAATTAGGAAAGGGGCTGACTTAGAAAACATTTTCCTTTAAAAAGCCACTTTCTCATAAGTGTCAGTACATTATGTCTCTCCAACAGATTTCTTTAGAAGTTCCTAAATTATGAATTTGGCACGTTGGAGTTCCTTGAGATATGATTGTAGATTGAGATACTTTAAAGACTTATGTAAATCCTAAGTTTACATGCAAAGAAATGGAGTTATGCACTTACAAAAACAGTTCTGACCCACTGCCCCAAATGGGTTTTATCTGATAAGTTCATTATTCTTTATCATACAAAAGCATTTATCACTCAGGTAAATCTTACTTGCCCTATAATGTCTAATTGTCATCTAGGAAGTGAAGAAATTCCATGCTGAGAATCTTACTCCATTGAATCAATGCTAAATCGATGCAAGATAATACATTATTTGAAGAATGAATTTCTCACAGAGGCTTTGTATGGTTGTGCCAGTTCATGGAAAGACTTGAAAATGTGGTCTTCATTAACATCTCTTACCTACATGATTGAAATCTGAGCAAAAGCTACCTAGAATAGTGATCCACAGGTAAAAATGGCTCAATAAAGGAGAATATTTGTAGCTTGGGTGACATGAGGGGTCCTTGGTGCTCTCGGAGCTTAGTTATTTTCTTGTAGATGTTTTTAGTTGGCAACTATACATAGAGGAAATGATACGATGGGGAATCATATCTCTGGAGCAGAGGTGAAGTAAAAGAAAAGGAATGGATGCCATTGTTTCCCTCCCCTTCTGAAACCTCGGCCAATTATCAATTATGCACATTTCTGGGTGATTCTGTAGAACACTATTTCTTTAAAAGGCTTCCCAGGGTGGAGGGGAGTAACTCATTTTCTGTTTCTCTAAAGCTGTACAGGTAGTTCTCAACTTATAACCATTCATTTAGTGACCAAAGTTCCAACGGGACTGAAAAAGAAGTGACTTAGGACCATTTTTCACACGGACTGTTGTAGCATCCCTATGGTCACATGATCAAAATTCAAACTCTTGGCAACTGATTCTTATTTATGACACTTGTCGTGTCCCAGGGTCATGTGATCACCTTTTGCGACCTAAGTCAATGGGGGAAGTCAGATTCACTTAATAACCATATTACTAACTTAACAATTGCAGTGATTCACTTAACTACGGCAAGAAAATGGGGCAAAACCCACTTAGCTGTCACTTAGCAACACAAATCGTGGTCGTAAATTGAGGACTACCTGTGTATTTGGCATTTTCAATTATAAGAGCCATTTTTAATATTGTGAAACTAAATCAATTCTGCAATGGGATAGTGAATGCACTAGGAAAAATAATGCTGTTGCCTTTAAAATTCAGGCACCCAAGTGGCGTAGAGCAGGAAAGAACCCAGTCCCTAAATTTGAGAAATAACTCTATACCTCTGCAAAATGGGTTTTTCATGCACACTCCCTGACAAGTACTTCAGATAAAGCAAAGAAAAACATTTTATTAAGATGGGGTCAAGTCTTTATACAGGGTACAGAAACCAATGATACATTCAATATATGTGATGCATCAGAAAGCAATGAATCAAACAATAAAAGACATTGGATTAGATGTGAGAAAAACATCCTTAGTTTATGTTTTTATCTTCTCCTTTCCCATCTCAGCTTGTTTCTTTAAAACTTGACAACACTCACAGACTTTGAAATAGAGCCCTCCTGTTTAGCTTCTGAATAGACCTGTTTTTCCACATCAAAGGAAATTGTTTTGACTAAATGAAAAACATGGTTTCCTAAATTTCAAATGGAGACATGGATGCCGTGCTAAAATGTTAACGTTACTTTTACTAAAATGGTAATAAAGCCTAAAATTCTGGGTAACAATGCTTCTTGAATCTTATATGTAGGATTCTGCCATAAAGTGAGCCAAAGCAGATGACTTTGAGCCCTAGAAAGTGACAAGAAATAGCTCATGTATGATTACTATGGGGGAAACAAGAAAGAGCAATTGAACTTTCTGCCTTAGGTATCCAACAGAACTTGGTTTGCCACAGCTGCCGAGAGGAGAGGGGGATATTGGTCACTGATTAGCCAGAGGCAACAAAATGGCTCCCTTACCATCATTTAATCAGTGCTTCTCAACCTCAGCAACTTTAAGATGTTTGGGTTATGCTCCTTTGGGCAATTTTAGCACCTGACTTCCTGAAGTGGAGAACAGATTTAGATGTTGAGGAGTTTCACTTTTATTTCCAAAGCACAGCTGAATATTTTTAAAATGCAGTATCCCAGGAGACAGGAAGACAACCGGAGTCCTTTCTTCTTCTCTGTGGAGTAAAAGTGAACATATCCCTCAGTTTCAGGCCAGCGCAATACGACCCATGTATTTGACCTGGCTTCTGTTAAAGGAAGCAGCAACAACACTGGAGATAATCTGATACACAAAGGTCAAAGTGAGCAGACACTGAACCAAAGAGGAGCAGGCTTCAGCAATACCTCTTCCACTAAATGTAGCCCTTTGAACTGATCAAGAATGGATAAAAGTTTAAGAGTAAGGACACATCCCCTTGTCGTTGCAACTGAGCTTGCTTGTGCTAAACCACTGCTTTTTCACCAATTAACAGGCTTACCGTGTAAAATTAATAATAATCTTTATTTTTGTTTTATTGATCTTAATCTTCTTTGTGAAGATTAAGTAGCCAAAATACTAATAATGAACCTTTCGGTGGCCTCTATCCTCTATTATGTGGACATTCCCTAGCTTCTCAATAGAAAAAAAATATATAATAGGAATTAAAATCTGCTTCAGCTCAGTCTTTTTTTCTGAGCTGAATTGCAGGACTTCAATTCTTAGTGTGTTCAATGAGAAAATCCTGAGTATTTGGGATGTCTTTGTAAAAACATTCATTCATTCATGGCTACATTCATTTCCCACTCATCTGTCTAAATATTTGGTAACTTTAGATATATATCCTAATTTCATACTCCAATCCTGCAGCCATTCCACACATGTCATTTTGATATAAATAGAGACTTTGCTAGTATATATGTTGAAGCCTGCAGTTACTACAAGGAGGCTTTTAATTTTTCTTGGACATTTAAGGGGTGAAATTTCTAAAAAGTTGCTTTGCAATTACTAGGTCTCTCCTGGGGAGGGCACAATTCTCCACTCTATGCCAAAGGGAGCAATCAATGTGCCAAAAGTCCTTTCTGCTTGTTTGATTCTGATATTAAAATCAGCTGAACATGGTGGGGAGGGAATTTTCACTTTCAACATGATGAATTTGAAAAAGAATAAAGCCCTCCAATAGCACATGTAATTTGTGCAATAAGTGTGTGTAGAATGTATTGGTTTTTCATCCACATTCTTGGATCTTCTTAATCAATTTTTGCTGGTCTCTCATTATAAAACCCAGACCTCACCTCATCAGTCACACAAATTAGTTACGTTTTTTTACAGACATTTTAATGTTCTTACACTACAGAGAATCTCCTTCATACATTCCCCCATTCAGCAGCAGTCACTTACTTGCCTGCTAGCCTGGAACTTGCAACCTCCTGCCAGCTTCCCCACTGACTTTAGTTGTGGGGAGCCAGAAGTAAATTGCCTCACCAAATGAACATGGGATTCAATTAATAACAGCAAACAGGACTGTAGGAGATCTGAAGAAAAGTGAATGGGATAGATTCAAGAAAATGATGGTTTTTATTATGGCCGAAGGCTAAAATGTATATCAGGAAGTAATTAATGCCCTATAGGTTGTTACAGGTGGGTTTGAATGCAAAAATTATAAGAGAATGATTAAATGAGGAAAAGTGCAGAGAAGAGGATTATTGCAACAAAAATAAGAATGAAAAAGAGATATTATGCAATGTAATCTAGTTACGTTTGTTTTTGGTGTTGGTTTTTTTTTTAAAAGAGGAAATGCAAAGAGAGATTGGTGGAAATTAAAAAATGGCCTGGGAAGTGGGTGAAGATGGCCAAGTAAGGAGTCTCCAACAGAGTAAAGGGAATAAAAAAATAAAAATAAAAAGTGATTAAATGAATGGGGATAAAACTCAGTGAGGGAATCCTGGAAGGAGGACTGTATGACTGTTTTTATGAGAATAATATTGACATGTTGAAGAGTAGCATGAAAATGAATGTTGTGTTAATGTCAAAAAATGCTAGAAGCCACAAATACAATGAGAATGTTAATAATGGCAAGGCTGCAACTGTATATACTTACGCAAATGTTAAAATACGGATCAGGTTTGCTTGTGGAATGGCTAGCTGAAGGCAATATTTCGGCCTGACAATTGGAAGTATGCTGATACTGTTGCCTTATTACAAAAAGAAGGTAAAAAGAATTAATGCCCAAAGAACTGGGGAATTAGTTTGCTTAGTGTGCCTTCTGGAATTCTGAATGAAAGGTTATACGAGACAGCAGCAAGCAAAATTTGGGGAGTGCTATGTGGTTTCATGCTAGGTGGTACATAGTTCAGATTTTTGCCGTTTAGCAGGTGCCTGAGAAATGTATAAAAGTGAAATTTATTCTAATGGTATGTGTGAAGGGTTTGGGGGGAACATGAGGCAGAGCTACATGTTGGATTGCCAGCATGTAAAAGATGTCCCAGCCCACAAAAGTGGGAAAAAGGCATAGGAAACATATGGATCCTTCCTAGTTTTTTATAAAGTAGAAGGAGAGGAGGGGAAAATAGTTTCAGTCTTAGAAGAGTCTATTAATGTAACCTTAAATAAAGATAGATATAATACTTGGGCCTGTTTTGTCTGGACCTAACCTTTATTGTCAATTTGTGGGTTTAGAGAAAGTATACAATATAGTAAACAGAACTGAATTATGAAACGTTTTGCACAAGGAAGCAGTTGAAAGTTGGCTGCTCAATGTAGTAAAAAGTAGATATAATGAAAACCAAGCATGCAGGAGACTAAATGGGATTTTTAGTAAATGGTTCCTAGGGAGAGAAACAAGAATGAAGATATATCTCCTTGATCTTTAACATATTTATAGATAAATACATATACACATTAAATGTTTGTGATTATGTGTGTTTGGCGAAAAAAATATGTATGTAGGTTTATATGCAGATCGCATCATGTTGTTGCTGAGAATTCAAATGAATTGCAGTGAATTTTAGGTAGATTATATGATATTAACTATGGATCTGAAAACTGATGTATCAAAGATGAGAGTAATTATGTTTGGCAGGGAAAATGGAGTATTTATGATGCACTGTACATAAATCACAAAAAAGCAAGAGCAAGTAGGTGAATGTACACACCTCAGTGGAAATTGAGGGGAAAATGTTTAGACATAAAAATGCTAACAAAAAGATAAGGCCTCTTGAGATTTGTTCTGAGGAATGAAAGTTGGTCAAAAGAAATAATGGTGATAATATATGAAAAATATGCTTTTTCCCACTTTGTTTATAGAAGGGAGACCGGGGTATATCAGGAGAAATATGAAAAGAAAATGAACACAGTAGGAATTGGATACTTAAAAATATGTATTGTAAAAGAAGAAGAAGAGATGGAGTAAGAAATGAATCAGTAAGAATGTGAATTGAATACCAAAGTAAGTGACCAATATGAAAAAAAAAAGGAGTTGGCTTGGTCCCATGGAGTGAATGTGTCTTAAATTACAAAGACGTACATGAAGGATGAGTGATGGTATTATAAGGAAAGGGAAAACTGGGAAATCTCTGGATGGATATAGTTGATGAGATGATAAAACAGAGGTTGAAAAATTGCAGCTCAAAGACAATGTATTAAGAAATATGCAAGTGACGGAAGTAAAATTTACAAAAATAAAGAGATATGGAGACAGCGACAGTGAATGGAGTTAATGTAAACTACATATACAGAATAGAGTTGGAAGGGACCTTGGAGGTCTTCTAGTCCATTCCCCCTGCTCAAGCAAGATACCCTACACCATGGGTGTCAAACTCACCATGTCACGTTGCAGTCATGTGATGTTTCACAACATTTTTCCCCTTCGTGGAGCTGGGGTGAGCGTGGCCTGTGCATGACGCATCCGGCCTGCGGGCCACCAGTTTGACACCCCTGCCCTACACCATTTCAGACAAGTTGCTGTCTAGTATCTTCTTAAAAACCTACAGTGATGAAGCACCCACAACTTCTGAATTGTCCTCACTAGATTAATCGTTAATTGTTCTCACTAGATTGCAAACTAGATTCATAGCATTTCCTTTCCCTATCTAATCCCTTTAATTCTTTTGAGTATTACTTATTTCTTGACTTACTATTACCCCCTTTCTCCATTTTGCATGGTGCTGTTTACGCTGAAAGGGAATCGCAGGATGGATTTCATGGTATTGTTGAACAGTTAGAAAAACCACTGAAGAGCTATGCCTCAGCATGCTAGAGAGTTACTACTAGCAGGGCACTTCATCTCTGTCTGTCAGGCTTAACTTCATCCATCTTCATCTGCAAGTGGAATCTGAACTCCAGTCCCCTGAGAGAAAGGGGGAACGCAAAGCAAATCCCTTTTATTGGAAACCAGACAGAATGGTTTTTATGTTAATCTGCAGATAAACATATTTAAAAGCAATATCTGTTCTGACCCTAGCAATGCACTCAAGAAATGTGATACTTTTCATAATATTTTGGCAGTTTTATTTTATTTCCAATATAAACTTTAATGTGCTTTTCCAGCCACCACGCAAATTATGATGATCTTTCATTTTTTTTCTTTTCTTTTTTGAGGTTGCCTATACTTGTTTAAATTATTTCTTCAGCCATTCTTTTCTTTTAACCATACTGGAAAATGAAAATGTGTTGTATTTATTTGAAGCTATTGTGGATTTCAATTTGTGCAGTTGTAGCATTACTGAATGGATAGAAAAGGCTGATCTAGCAGATTGAGCTGGACCGCTTTGACACAGCGTGCATAACACAGGACCATTTCCATACTCTTAATATCAGTATACAACTGCTTCAGTATTGCCCTTGCATTTTATCTTCTTTTGAGCCTTCTGTTCATGACGCCTTGGGCAGCTCTGCCTATGTAGAGGTGCTATTTACAGGTCATGTAGCAAGAACATTAGGTATTTGTGGGTTTAGTTGCATACCAATTAATAAGAGGTTACTGTGGTATACTAGATTCTCTGCCAAAGTGGGATTCTTATATGATCTTACATGATCGTCATCAATAGAATTTTTTGCTGAAAAGCATATTGATATCAGGCATAAGAAACCAGGAGCTGGGGTAGAGTTCAAAAGTGCTATGAGTTTATTTCATGCTATACAGAAGACTCTGATCTACTAATGGTCAAGGTAAATTGGTGCTTAATACGAGTCAATGGAATTCCTATGATTCCAAACTGATGACACATTTGATCCTACCCTCGAACTTTGCCTGGTCACCACCTATAATTGAATTGAGTTTCACTCATTCTACATGAGTTCATCATTGCCAAATATTGGTCGCCAAAGCGTGGAAAGAAGGTGCATATGCTAATTTAATAAAGCCAATATTGGGGAAATCTGTAACAAGATTGGTGGCTATTTAAATCTGCAAACATAGCAGTGTTTCAATATCTCAGGGGATGCCACAAAGAAGAGGGAATCAAAGCATTCTCCAAAGCACATGAGGACAGGACAAGAAGCAATGGATGGAAACCAATCAAGGAGAGAAGCAACCTAGAACTAAGGAGAAATTTCCTGACAGTTAGAACAATTAATCAGTGGAACTACTTGCCTCCAGAAGTTGTGAATGCACCATCACTGGATGTTTTTAAGAAGTGTTCGGACAACCATTTGTCTGAAATAGTATAAGGCTTCCTGCCTGAGCAGAAGTTTGGATTAGAAGATCTCCAAGGTCCCTTCCAAGTCTTACTATCCTGGAATCTTTTCCATCCTGTCCCCTCTAAATCAGTTTATAATCACTGATGCGTTCAGCATTCACATATCCTCCCTCAAAAGACTCTTCCCATATGGATGCCTGAAACACATGCTCTTTAGGAATACCATATCTGCCCAGGTGATGGTAAACAGCCCCATAGGTTTAAGGCCTATAGATGTGGTCTGTTTATTCTCTGGCCCATTGCTGTCTCACAAGCAGGCAATCTGGTGAGAAGAGAATATGATGCCAATCAGCATCATATTCACCTTTAATTCATTCGCTACAACACACAATGTAAATCTGATAATTGATTGTTTTGAGTGCAGTTCAGTTCACTATCATATCTGTAGTTGTGAATGAAACAGATTGCCAAAGAAGTAAATCACTTCCAGAAATTTACTTTGTGCAGCTTTTGAATATGACTGAGAAGATGTACGTTTTGCATCCCATTGGCAGAAATTAGAAAATTTGCATACAATTTGGTGAATATCAACTATGCTATTCTTCCATAATTATCATCAGCCTGAATCAATCCGCTGCAGGATGAAGATTTCTTCATTAGAAAGTTCTGAATTGAGTGGCCTATCAATGCCACTTAAAAATAAATCAATAAGTTGAAAGCTATATATCATTATTTACTATGCTGATTCAGTCTAGGTTGGTAGATAGATGTTTTTCAACTTCCCAATCTAGGGCTGGGAGAAACTGTCTGACCCAAAATCGCGAAACTGACTTTCATACCTAAGGAGATCTTCGAATCTGGTCATCTCTGTCTTACTCCAGTGCCTCAACTGCTACGCTATACTAATTAAGACAGTGATATTAAATTTAAAATGAGAAATCCTAGTTTTACAGACTCACATGGGGGTTTTTTGGTAGACATTCTGTGAATGAGAAATGTGGAATACAAAAATTCTATAATAAAATAAGTATAGATTTGATCCTAACTTCTATCCTTTTGATCCAAGTTTTTTGCCTCCTTGTTCCATTCAAGCACACTGATTTATTTCGGTCAATTGCATTAGAACAGAACAGAACAGCAGTAGCAATAGCAGAAGTGTGATTAGATACACAAATAACTTTTCTCCGATGCAGAAGCTCTCAGTGTACATGGAAAACAACAGAGTAATAGTAACCATAATAATAGTACAAATAAGAGGGGTTAGTGAAAAAGATAAGAAGGATGATAATGATGGTGATTAGCCATACAACTTAGGTAAATGTACATAGACATTACACAGTACTGTGAGAATTAGGTATTCAGCAGAGTGATGACATGGGGGGCGGGAAACTTGCCCTATGTCTAGTTGCCTTATGTTGTTGTCCTGAGGGGAGGAGTTGAAACCGTTTATGTCCAACAGTTTATGATATGTGACCCTCATAATGTATAATGAAAGGACTTCTATGGAAGTCAGGCTGGTTGCAGTTGTTCTTTCTGCAGTCCTAACTATTCATTAGAATCTGTACCTGTCCTGTTTGGTTACTGTACCAAACTAGACAGTTACAGAAATACATAACTCAATAATTCCTCTGTAAAACTGTACAGCTCTTGGGGCAGAGTGAACTTCCTGAGTTGATGCAGGAAGAACTTTCTTTCTTGGGTTTTTTTTTTTTAAATGATGGTTCTAATAACGTTGTCCATTTCAAATCCTGGGAGATTATAGATCCCAAAAACTTGAAGGATTTTACTGCTGATACTGTTCTGTCAAAGATAGCAAGGCGTGGTAAAATAGAAGGGCTCCTCCTAAAACCCATTCTCATTTCTACAGTTTTAAGAATGTTCAGCTCCAGATTGTGTTACAGCCGCACCACAGTGCAGTTATTCAATCTCCTTTCTATATGCAGACTCATCAGCGTCTCAAGTGAGACTAATGACACTTTTATCATCTGCAGACTTCAGTACTTTAACAGAGGGATCCCTAGACATGCAGTCATTAGTATACAGAAGAACAATCCAGAGAGCACACAGCCCTGAGGGGCGCCTGTGCTAATTGCCTGGGTATTCGATGCAATTTTCTCTAGCTGTACCTGTTACTTCCTACCTGTCAAAAAATTGATAATCCACCTACACGTATGGACAGGCACAGCTAGCTGAATCAGTTTATAGTGAAGAATTTCTGGAATGAGGGTATTGAATGCTTAGCTGAAATCTACAATAAGGACTCATGCATAGGTCCCCGGGGATTCAAAATGGTGCAAGCATCATCTGCCGATCTGCTTGCTCAGTAGGCAAACCACAAGGGAGTCTAGCAGCAGATCCG